>JBBDGP010005184.1:0-97500 GCA_037952835.1 Lithobates septentrionalis
CTTTTTTTATTTTATTTTTTAATGCCTGCGGGTGCTTTTTTTTCTGATGGCGTTTTGGATTGTTTGTTTTCTTCATTGTCGTTCTTTATATATGTGCCGAATACTTTATTATTATACTGTGCAATAATTATATATGGTTTACTCACCAGTTAAATATATTATGTAAATCTCAAGTGGATCCTGAAGACGCCCAATTTGGGCGAAACGCGTCGATCCCCACCACCTTTCCTGGGCTCTGTCGATTGTATGACAAATGTGGCAGCACTGTATACATATTTTTTTTTAGAATGTTCTCTTATATCTTTATCTATAAAATAATAAATTTTGCTTTTTAAAAATATTTCTATTTCATTCACTACGGTTTGTGGCACCTAGACAAAATCCCCTATACTCCTGTGTCTCCCCTTTTCTGGGAAACTCAGGGATACCCTATGCTGCTTTAAATATTGACCCTTGTTTGATTTGCACAAGTTCTCCCACCCAACCTCTTTATCATTCTTAGGCTTTACATACACTTGAAGAGTTCTATTTATAAAATGTTTTCACACAAGATCCACACAATTTGCACTCAAGATTCAAGCAATTTTCTAAATGGGATTCAATTGGACAAGTGTGTGAATCCTGGGTGGAAGTTGTGTGAAATTTTTTTTTTTTTTTTATAAACTGACCCCCTCTTAGCCCTCATTCACATTGGAGCGACTCGTCATGCGATTTGGCAGGTAAAAAAAATAAATAAATAAAAATCGCACGACAAGTCACACCCTATCGCCGGCAATCGCACTGTTCAAATCGGTGCGGCACTGACTTTGCGGTGCCGCATCGATTTGAAAAAGCAGTTCTTCCTCTACTTTTGGCGATAGATCGGGTGCAACCTGCTTAGACACCTGTGCATGAAGCTGCAACAGATGTCTTCCAAGTCGCACCCGAAGCCACACTAAGATGCGGCTTTCAGATGAAGTCGCACGATTTCAAAGCCGCAGTCAATGAGGGCCAAGTGTTATTTACTAGAAAACAGAATAAGCCTAACGGATAAAGCAATACAGAGATCAATGACGTTCATAGTGACAGGTCAGTTACCGTGGAACTTAATGTGAAAAAAAAAAAAAAGCAAACAAAAAATGTGAACAGGCGAGATTTTTATCGCAGAAACTGGCGTTTATTTACTAAAGGCAAATACATTGGGCACTTTGCAAGGGCAGTTGCTGCAGAATAAACAAGGTGAAGAATCACTTTGTAAAAAATACCCAATCACATGCAATGGGGGGAAACCCCCCCCCCCCCCAAAAAAAACAGCATTTTTTTGCTTGCACATGAGTGAATGATGGAAGTTAGCAGAGCCTCAGCTCATTTACTAAGCTCTGGCTGGAGCATGTGGACTTGCAAAGTGCACAGTCTATTTGACTTCAGTAAATCAACCCCGCTATGTTTCTTCTGCATTAAAGTGATCTTAAAAAAAAAAAAAAAAAAAAAAGACTTTAAGTTTAACCACCTCCCATAGTAAAATGACGGCAGAGCGGGGCGGATCTTGTTCTGAGCCGTCATATGACATCGGCCAGCCTCGCCACGATCAGGCAGCAAATCACAGGCGCGCTGTGGTCCCTGGGACACGGAGCGACGCCGATCTCAGTAAATACCCGCGGCACTTGACCCATGTGATCAGCTGTGTCCAATCACAGCTGATCACATGTAAAACAAGGAAGTGACGTTTATCGTCTCTCCTTGCCTCACACTCACAGAGGAGAGCCAATCCATCGCATCTCCTCTCAGGAAAGACATGTATAGGTAATCAGGGCACTGATCATCAGTGCAGCCCCAACGGTGCCCAGTGATGCCATTTTGTGCCCATCTGTGGTGCCAACCTGTACCCATCAGTGACACCAGTTCGTGCCCATCAGTGATGCCAATTTGTGCCCAGTGAGGCCAATCTGTGCCAATTAGTGCTGCCTTTCAGTGCCTGCCCATCAGTGCCACCTATCCATGCCCATTTCCGCCTATCAGTGCCCAGTGCCGCCTATCAGTCCTCATCAGTGCAGCCTTTCAGTGCCGCCCATCAGTGCCACCCCATCGGTGCCCTTCAGTGCCGCCTCATCAGTGCCACCTATCAGTGCTCAGTGCTGCCTATCAGTGCAGCCTATCAGTGCCTCATCAGTGCTACCCCATCGGTGCCCTTCAGTGCTGCCTCATCAGCGCACATCAGTGAAGGAGAAAAATAACTTATTTACAAAACTTTGACAGAAACTAAAAAAAAAAAAAAAAAACCTTTTTTTTTTTTAAATTTTTTTTGAAAAAAAAAAAAAAACCCAGCGGTGATTAAATACCACCAAAAGAAAGCTCTATTTGTGGGAAGAAAATGATAAAAAATGTCATATGGGTATGTTGTTAGATGACCGGACTGTATACTCCACTCAGCCAATCAAAATAATTGGGGATCGATACCTGGAAGCCTCCAAGACATCACAGCGCAGAGTTGGTGTGTATAGTTATGGTGAAAAGCAGAACTAAAACGGCACAAGATACTTACCCGGATTCCAATGGTCCGATGCCGGAAAGAAGGAGAGAGAGGAAGAAGAGGAGAGGAGGAGAAAGAAGAAGAAGGAGGAAGGAGGAGGAAGAAGAGGAGAGGGAGGAGAAGGAGGGAAGAAGAAGGAGGAAGAAGAAGGAGGAAGAAGAAGGAGGAAGAGGAGGAAGAAGAAGGAAGAAGAAGGAAGAAGAAGGAAGAAGAAGGAAGAAGAAGGAAGAAGGAAGGAGGAAGAAGGAAGAAGGAGGAAAGAGGAAGGAGGAAAGAGGAAGGAGAAAGAAGGAAGAAGGAGGAAGAAGGAGGAAGAAGGAGGAAAGAGGAAGGAGGAAGAAGGAGGAAGAAGGTGGAAGGAGGAAGGAGGAAGGAAGAAGGAGGAAGAGGAGGATCAGTGAGAAATAAATTCTGAATGTCGGCCATTGCTGCAATTATACTGATGGGATAAGCCCAGAAATCAGACTTCAAGATTGACAGTGGTTGTAAAGGTAAAATGATTTATTTTATTTTTTTACCTTAAAAGCGGAGCTCCACCCAAAAGGGGAAGCTCCGCTTGACTGCATCCTCCGCAACATTGGCACCTTTTGGGGTGGGGGGGGAGCAGGTACCTGGTTTTGACAGATACCCGCTCCCTCTTCCGGCAGAAGTTCGGGCCCCCTCCTCCTTCCCCGCAGCCGGCTTATTCACAGAGTGCAGTGTGCTTCGCGCATGTGCAGTAGGGAACCCGCTGTGAAGCCGCAAAGGCTCCACTGCCAGTTTCCCAAAGTGAAGATGGCGGCGGCAGCAGCTGATTGACAAATCT
Source organism: Lithobates septentrionalis (assembly GCA_037952835.1). Classification (NCBI taxonomy): domain Eukaryota; kingdom Metazoa; phylum Chordata; class Amphibia; order Anura; family Ranidae; genus Lithobates; species Lithobates septentrionalis. The sequence goes on from JBBDGP010005184.1 coordinate 3,315, forward strand.
GCTCGGGTGAGGACATCCCTGGATCCCTGGACAGGTAAGTGTCCTAATATTAAAAGTCAGCAGCTACAGTATTTGCAGCTTCTGACTTTAAATATTTTTTCTGAAGGAGTCGGGAGCTGTGTGTCTGAATAGGGGATCAAGCACACTCAAGTTCCACCATAGGCAGTGGCTTCCTATGGTGGGCATTCGGCCAGGGGGGGGGGAGCCAGGAGCGCTGGCAGGGGACCCCAGAAGAAGAAGAGGAGGTCTGGGGTTCTCTGTGCAAAACCAATGCACAGAACAGACAAGTATAACATGTTTGTTATTTTAATAAAATAAAAATAAAAAATCTAAAGCTTTACATCACTTTATCAATCTTTACAGGATCTTACTTTGCCAAGCTGCCGGATTTCGTGCTGCTTCTTCGGCTTGACATGTTTACGGAACAAAGGATCCAGCCGGGAGCTCTGGCAGTGGTTATGCTGGAATTCAGCAGGCCTTTTCTGGTGCCCGCTGATCTTTTCATAGCGAGGAGTCCTTTGAAAAGCCAGGGAGTGCGCTGTGACTTTCAGAGCGAGAAGGCTGAGGGGCCACACCGAGCTGTAACTGTACAGAAACAGAAATGGAAATAAGAGCCATCAGTATGTAAATCAGTATTCTTGTCTAGAAAATTACTTAGAACCCCCCCCCCCCCCCAATATATTATTTATATATATATATTTAAATAAAGATACATAAATATAGAAGAAATTTTCCCCATGGGGTTTTGTGTTGCAGCCCTAAAATTGAAGAGATAAATAAGTATGTTTTTATTGAAAAAGTATCATACAATATAAATTATGTTAAAACATGAGCTCTGTTATTCAAATTCATTGTATATACATAATGATGATACAAACATAAATGTGCATAAAACGCATATAGTATGGTATAGGTATATATATTCATAATAAGATACCCCGACGCTTTTCGACCAATAGTGGTAGAGGTCTTCTTCTTCAGGAAAAGATAAATATATCGAGAGAGAGAGAGAGAGAGAGAGAGAGAGAGAGAGAGAGAGATCGAGAGAGAGAGAGAGAGAGAGAGAGAGAGAGAGAGGGAGAGAGAGATCGAGAGAGATCGAGAGAGAGGGAGAGAGAGGGAGAGAGAGAGAGATCGAGAGAGATCGAGAGAGAGAGAGAGAGAGAGGGAGAGGGAGAGGGAGAGGGAGAGGGAGAGGGAGAGGGAGAGGGAGAGGGAGAGGGAGAGGGAGAGGGAGAGAGAGAGAGATTTTTTTTTTTAGCAGAGACCCTAGAGCAGTGATGGCGAACCTTGGCACTCCAGATGTTTTTGGAACTACATTTCCCAGAATGCTCAACTACACTGCAGAGTGCATGAGCATCATGGGAAATGTAGTTCCAAAACATCAGGGGTGCCAAGGTTCGCCATCATTGCCCTAGAGAATAAAATGCCAATTGTTGCAATATTTTATGTCACACTATATTTGCGCAGTGGTTTTTCAAATACAATTTTTTGGGGAAAAAATACACTTTAATGAATTATAAGAAAAAAAAAAAAACACAATATATACCCTGATTTTTTTGTATAATGTGAAAAATGATGTTACGCCGAGTAAATAGATACCTAACATGTTATGCTTTAAAATTGCGCACACTCGTGGAATGGTGACAAACTACGGTACTTAAAAATCTCCATAGGCGATCCTTTAAAACATTTTTTTTTTTTTACACATTACCTTTTTAGAGTTACAGAGGAGGTCTAGCCTTAGAATTTTTGCTTTCGCTCGAATGATTGTGGCGCTACCTCACATGTGTTTGAACACTGTTTACATATGCAAGCGTGACTTACGTATGCGTTTGCTTCTGCGTGTGAGCACGGAGGTATGGGGCGCTTTACTTTTTTAAAATTTTTTTATTAATTTTTTTTACACTGTCCCTTTATTTATTATTTTTTTAGATTACTTCTATTCCTATTACAAGGAATGTAAAAATCCCTTGTAATAGAAATAAGGATGACAGGTCCTCTTTATTGAGAGATCTCAAAAAGACCCCATATCTCTCATTTACCTTTAAAAGCATTTTGAAGGTAAGAAAAAAAATAAATAAAAAAATCTGTTTTGGCCCGAGAACCAGAAGCAACATTAGAGATCGCTCTGGTCCTCTAAGGACATATAGAGGAGTGGCGCCCATCTTGCCCTCATTCCTGCCCAGCAAACGGGCGCATCAGAATCGCTTCTGGGCTTTACCGACGGCTCCGGTAAGCCCAGAAAAGACTGTGAATCTGCCCTCGGGGCCACTTTTATCCGATGCCGAATCGTCCATAGTAAAAAAGTCCAAAGAAAAAAAAAAACGATACGGGGGGTAGCTGCTGCCATATTTTCAGTATTTAATGTCGAAGTAATGAGGTATTTTTTACCATGGGCCGGTCGGTAAATGGTTATTTACACAGACATCGGAATCATGATGGCAGCTGCATTATATAAAATGTCATGTCTGCATTTTTTCAGAGCTGATCGTGTTCCTGAGTTCTATGGTGCATTAGCTAATGTGCTAGTATGGGAAATGACATCATATGCATCAATAAGCATTTTAATGCAGCCACAGCACATCATATATGCACAGAGCCGCTTCCCTGGACGCCGCAACGCATGCCAATGCAGCACAGCAACATCCAATCCAAGTGTAAACATTTACTTCAATGTTACTAATCCCTCCATGTCAATCAATACCCACCTATTACAGCAGACAGGATCGCTTACACCGAGTGCTTCCTGTTCACAGCCTTTTCACGCCTTTGTAATCACTCTTCGAAAATTCATTCACTGGCATTTCCATTTTTAATGGCATGTTTTGCAAAATTGTAAATACATTTTTTTACATTATTTTAAATTATTAAAATGAACCCCTACATGCCTATAAAAAGGGAAAAAACAAATCTAAATGCCTAAGCACAATTTTGCAACTTTGACATGTGTTAGTAAATCTGTACATATTATCACAGCCAGGGGCGGACTGACCATTTGGGCACTCGGGCACTGCCGGAGGGCCCCATGCCACTAAGGGGCCCCATCAGGGTTACCAGCCTCAATAAAAACAGGGACAGTATGTAAAAATCTGTGTTTTTTTTTTAAATCCCAGGATTATAGCTGCCCCGCCTCTCCAGTACCTTTTCAGTGTGTGTGTATGTGTATTCTGTGTGTCTATACTGTGTGTGTATTCTGTGTGTGTATATTGTGTGTGTATATTGCGTGTGTATATTGCGTGTGTATATTGCGTGTGTATATTGCGTGTGTATATTGCGTGTGTATATTGCGTGTGTATATTGCGTGTGTATATTGCGTGTGTGTGTGTGTATACTGTATGTATGTGTGTGTGTATACTGTGTGGCTCCATAATCTCCTATTGCCTGGGGGCCCCATAATCTCCTATTGCCTGGGGGCCCCATAATCTCCTATTGCCTGGGGGCCACATAATCTCCTATTGCCTGGGGGCCACATAATCTTCTCCTATTGCCCGGGGGCCCCATAATCTTCTCCTATTGCCCGGGGGCCCCATAATCTTCTCCTATTTCCCGGGGGCCCCATAATTTTCTATTGCCCGGGGGCCCCCATGAGTTGTCAGTCCGCCCCTGATCACGGCTACTTTGTGCATCCAGGTGGATTATACTGCATTTTTTTTATCAGGACAAATTGGGCTTTCATTCGGTGGTAAATGGTAACAGATATCTCCAGATTTTTCTATATTTTTTTTTTATAAAAAGGAAAACTGCCACGAAATAGTAAAAAATAAAAATAAAATAATTTTTTTTTTTTTAAATTTAGCTGTATATTTCTTGCAACTACCGTATACGGTGAATAGAACCATCTGCCTTCCTATCGAAGGACTTACCCCCAATAGATTTATATTGAATGTCATCTACTATGGACGGTTTTCAACCTCTTTTATTCATGTATTAATACATGTTGATGATACACTTATTTTGCACATATTTGTTTGCACAGTTTTGGTTGCGCATCTAATTTTATGTTATACACGTTTTTGGAGCTGAATATTCCAGTTTTTTTTTCCCTTAGTTGCAGCACTGTCGCATATACGTTTTTCATTATAAATTATATATATTTTTTATATATCCATTTATAATCAGCACTTTTTTTGGGGTTAGCACGGATTATCCACGTTACACATTTGCAGCTACCATAACCTACCACCAAAGAACAACCCAAAAATTCTCCTACTCCTGGCGATCGCAGCGATACCACATATGTATGTGTTAGTTGTTGTTTGTACCCGGAGTACAGCCCAAAATTAATAGTGCGCATTTTCTTTTTATCCTACCTAATATATTAGGTTATTGCGTTCGCATTTGCGCATAAGGACGGGGGTGCTTACATTTTTTTTTTTTATTATTATTTATTTTTTTACACTTTTTTTTAATATTTTGGATTAAACTTTATTGCCATCACAAGGGATGAACAACCTCCCTTTTGACAGCATGGGCCGTGACAGGTCCACCTTATGGAGAGATCTGGGGTCTACTAGGCCCCAGATCTCTCCTCTGGCCTCCAATGCAGCTGATCAGACACAGATCGGTCTGATCGTCTGCATTCAAAGAGGCGGAACCCGGAAGGGACGACATACTCGTCGCTCCCAGTTTCTGGGGTCACAAAGAGAGGGGGACAATGCCAGTTCCTCTCTCTCCGTTCCGTGCAGCCCATCCCCGCTGGCCACCTCACTCCCGGGCTCTGTGATAGGATGGTAGAACCTGGAAAAGGTGGCGGCTGACTCAGCCACTCAAATCACTTCTGTTAGAAATGGAATTTTTCAGCCGTCGATTCCCTAGCGGGATGATGCCTGCAGGTACAAGCATCATCCCGGAATAACTTCTTCAACCCGAGGACATCCTATGGGCGGGAAGTAAAGACCAAGAAGTCTTTAAAGAGGTGGTCCAGCCCCCCCCCCCCCCACCAAAAAATTAAAGTCAGCAGCTACAAGTACTTACTGTAGCTGCTGACTTTTAATATTAGGACACTTAAATGTCCAGGGATCCCATGATGTCAGCACCCCAGCCGATTTGCCGATCGGGTCTCGGGTGCTGCCGCCACCATTCGTGGTGAGGGAAACCGGCAGTGAAGCCTTTCGGCTTCTCAGCCGGTTCCATACTGCGCATGCTCGAAGCATGCTGTGCTTTCTAACTGGCCTGGCTGCGGAGGAAGGAGGGTCAAACTTCCGGGGGACCTCACCGCAGCCAGTGTGGCAAAGTGTGGCAAAGGGGGGGGGGCTCCGCTTTAACTACTAAAAAGTCAGCCAGCGCCCCAATGGGTTTTACACTCAGGAGTGCTGAATCATAAGGCTATCCCATTCTGCGCCCACCTTCTTACATTGCCTGAGCCCGACCAATAGGAAACACGTATTTATTGGGCACCTTTTAAAATAAACTCATATCAATAGCTACACCAATACACTAATAGATACTTTGGTTAGACTGTATCACCATAATATAGTTTGTAATACGTTTGTATCCCAAATATCCACAATATATCATATAATGGCAAATGCAAACGGTGACATCTAGTGGCAGAAAAAGAATATTGCACTACACTATCTTGTAATAGAAATTCAACCTCAGGGAACATACAAGGCAGTGATGGCGAACCTTGGCACCCCAGATGTTTGGTGACTACATTTCCCATAATGCTCAACTACACTGCAGAGTGTAAGAGCATCATGGGAAATTTAGTTCAAAAACATCTGGGGGTGCCAAGGTTCGCCATCACTGATATAAGGCCTCATGCACACTTAGCATTTAGCACCGTTGCATGAGGCTCCAAAGTTTAGCTGCTGGCAGAGGACACATGTGCATCGTCCAGCTCTGCTATTGGCAGCCAGTCACAGTCTGTGAGAGGCTGACAACTATTGGACAGAGCTGCAGGTCTCAGAGCAGCGCCCAGAGACAAATGCTTGGAGTGCAAGCAGCCTGCTTTCCCAGCATTGGTCCCCTGGGGTGCATAATGCCCTAAGGCCCCTTTCACACTGGGGCGGTTTGCAGGCGTTATTGTGCTAAAAATAGCGCCTGCAAACTGCCCCTAAACAGCCTCCACCGTTTGTTCAGCGTGAAAGCCCGAGGGCTTTCACACTGAAGCGGTGCGCTGGCAGGAGAAGAAAAAATCTCCTGCGAGCCGCATCTTTGGAGCGGTGTATTCACCGCTCCTAAACCGCTCCTGCCCATTGAAATCAATGGGACAGCCGCGCTATACGAGGGGTTTTAACCCTTTTTCGGCCGCCAGTGGGGGGTTAAAACCGCACCGCTAGCGGCCGAATACCGTGGTAAAACAGTGCTAAAAATAGCGCTGTTTTACCGCCGACGCCCCCTACCGCCCCAGTGTGAAAGGGGCCTAAGCGGAAGTACCTCTAGGTGCGATCTCATTCCCATCCAGTCCCTGCAGCTGTCAGCCTTTCATAGAGTGTGACAGGCTTTCGAGAGCAGGACTGGACGGTGCACCTGTACCCTCTGCCAGCAGCTAAACGTCGGAGCCTCGTGCAGCCGTGCTAAACGCCCAATGTGCATGAAGCCTTATATGTTCCTTGAGGTTGATTGGACGGTGCCCTAAACATCGGAGCCTCATGTACCGCTGCTAAACGCCCACTGTGCATGAGGCCTAATCCTCCTTGTAAAGGATCTGCGCAGAGAAATAAGTGAACCAAGACGCATCCCATGCATGTCTTGTGCTTTTTATATTTTCAATAAACCCCTTCAAGTGCCGCAACCAGTTTTATAGACCTTTCTTGGTTTCATTCACAATTTTGCAGCCAGGCAAGGCTGGGGTCTGAGCTGCAGCAGCAGATGGACTGAGGCCACACCTCCCTGGCAGCAGCAGGTCGCTCATTCTCGATGACTGGACCAATGCTGATGCAAAGATTCTGGAGAAATTATAAATATTGGGGACCGGATTTCTACACATATTTTCTTGGAAATGTCCATTTATGTTGTGGCAAGATCTTTAAACTCTTGGCACCCACATGTGTGGCGGCAAAGAGGGTGGGCTTTAATGCATGACGCGCATACGTCTCCATGGATGGCAGGAGGATTCTGTGCTGAAAGCCCGCTCAGTGCACGCTCCCGGCACGGTAACCAAACTGTCAAAGACGACTCCCAGGCCCTAGTAATGATTGGGAACCAGCGAGACCGGCTCCTGAGCACTGCAACAGCCAATCACATGATGGGGCAGATCTTCCCGCCCCCCACCCTTAAAGTGATATTAAAGTCTTGGTTTATTTTTCATTTAAAAATAACAAACATTTGATACTTACCTGCTCTGTAATGGTTTTGCACAGAGCAGCCCTGATCCTCCTCTTCTCGGGCTCCTCGCCCCTCCCTTCTGCCGTGTGCCCCCACAGCAAGCAGCTTGCTATGGGGGCACCCAAGCCGAGCCACTGCTCTCTGTGTCCATTCAGACACGGAGCTGTGTCTCTGCCCCGCCCCCTCCCTCTCCTCATTGGCTCACTGACGATTGACGGCAGCGGGAGCCAATGGTGCCCCGCTGCTGTCTCAGCCAATGAGGAGGGAGAGACTCCCAAGAGAGATAGCCAAGACTCTCTTGCAACTTCGCTGGATCGAGATGGCTCAGGTAAGTATTACTAAGTATTCTGCTGCACACAGAAGGTTTTGTTATCCTAATGCATAGAACGCATTAGGATAAATAAAAAAAAAAATAAAAAAACAAAAAACAAAAAAACCTTCTAACTTTACAATTCCTTTAATAGCCCAGATAAATGGATGCCGGTGCTGGATGGGAGGGGGAAAGAAAGGAACCAAAAATTCACTTACCGGACTTCTGCTGAGTTTCCATTAGACAGAAGCTGATCGGCCAGCTGTGGAGCAGGCAGGTCTGACAACACGACCCTCCACGATTCCGGGAGAGACTCCCATAGGTTGTCAGTGAAAAACTCCTGGAATGGGGGAGGAGGAGGAAAATGTGTTAACGATTAGTTAAGTATCAATGTATTAACTAAAATAATAATATTATATATATATATATATATATATATATATATATATATATATATATATATATATATATATATATATATATATATACACACACACACACACACATATACAATACAATATATCTATGTATCTATCTATATGTATATCCCCCAGCTCTTTCTTCAAGCACCATTATTGTACGTTCCCCCGCATAGAATATAGACTCTGTACTGACATGATATATACTATAGCACAGCATCTGTAGTATGGTCCAGTCTTAGGAAACAAAAGCAAACAAATAGATAATGAGTGCTTGGGCCTAACCTTCTCTATAACCCTCACAATAACACTCCATGTAACTAATTGTAAAGGTTCTTCTTTTTTTTTTTTTTTTTTTTAACAAACAACAACATGTTTTTATAACAAACATGTCATACTTACCTGCTCTGTGTAAGTGTTTTGCACAGAGTGGCCCCAATCCTCCTCTTCTGGGGTCCACCAACTGCACTCCTGGCTCCTTCTGGCACTGAGTGCCCCCCCTTCGGAGACCCGCATTTCAAGAGGACACTCGTGCGGGAGAGTTTCCGTGTCCTGCTGCTGTGTCCATTGACACAGACAGCAGGATTCGGCAAACCCCCCCCCCCGTCACTGGTTTTAATTGACAGCAACGGGAGCCAATGGCTGCGCTGCTATCAATCTATCCAATGCGGACCCGAGACAGCGGCTGGAGCTGCTGTACTTGTCCCCATTGATGGAACGATCGGGTTCAGGTAAGTAAAAAGGGGGCTCTGGGGGGCTGCAGCACAGAAGGTTTTTCGCCTCACTTTCCAGAGCATTCGAGACTGCAGAGAAAGACTGGAGAATCTGTCCTCAGTCCCATTCTTTGTCTCAAAAGTGAGACATTAGGGGTCTGTTTAGACTCCTGATATTACACCAAAGCCCCTCATTAGGGCTCCAAAAAAAACACGTTAAAAAAAAAATAATAATAAAATAATAATAATAATAATAATGTAAAAAAAAAAAAAAAAACTACCGACACCGTCCTCTGCCCCGCCGACTGACACTGTCCTCTGCCCCGCCGACTGACACCGTCCTCTGCCCCGCCGACTGACACCGTCCTCTGCCCCGCCGACTGACACCGTCCTCTGCCCCGCCGACTGACACCGTCCTCTGCCCCGCCGACTGACACCGTCCTCTGCCCCGCCGACTGACACCGTCCTCTGCCCCGCCGACTGACACCGTCCTCTGCCCCGCCGACTGACACCGTCCTCTGCCCCGCCGACTGACACCGCCCTCTGCCCCGCCGACTGACACCGCCCTCGGCCCCGCCGACTGACACCGTCCATATGTAAATACACTTTAAAATGTTTGTTTACATTGATTTACACACACCCTAATGCAATAGGCTGCACACACCTACTGTATAAATAGGAACCTTAGATTGCAAGCTCCTTGCGGGCAGGGACTGCTGCGAACGTACAGTAATGCCAAGCGCTGCAAAATTTGTCAGCACTAAAGAAGCACCTGTAATAAATAATAATAATACAATCGTCCTACCTGAATAGGATCTATGTTTGCAGCACAAGCAAAAGTAAACATTGAACGATAGAGGAGAGTGATCTCGCCCTTCCTATCCCTTCCCCTACTTACAATAATATAGGAGTCTGTGATGTACCCGTAGATGGACAGGACCCGGGTAATATTCGCAGCGTGCCGTTTATTTCGCTCCAGGGATTCCTGCGAGGTACGATGACGTTTCATGCTGCAAGAGGAAAACACAAAAAAAATCTGATTATTTTCTTGTCATTGGGAAACCTCTCAAGTCTAACTGATTGAAGGAACGGTGTATTTTTAGACCACGCTTTATGTTACATCTATAAATAGAGCGCAACATGACGCATGGCCACTTACACCACCTCTGTAAACTCAAACCAGGACAAGAGAAGGGAAATCCTCCAATGGGGACACCAGTTCCAGAGGGGTTTTATATCACTTAGAGGAGATTTCCTCTCACTTCCTGTTTCACACCGAAAAGGAGAGGCAGTTAAGCTGCTGCCGACCGTCCGATATCAGCTTTACTGCTGTGCAGGATCATATTTTATATATATACATACACATACACACACACTCACACTTTTTTTTCTAACACCCTAGAGAATAAAATGGCAGTCGTTGCGATACTTTCTGTCACACCGTATTTGCGCAGCGGTCTTACAAGCGCACTTTTTTTGGAAAAAAATAAACTTTTTTGAATTAAAAAAATAAGACAACAATAAAGTTAGCCCAATTTTTTTTATAGTGTGAAAGATAATGTTACGCCGAGTAAATTGACACCCAACATGTCACGCTTGAAAATTGCGCCCCGCTCGTGGAATAGCAACAAACTTTTACCCTTAAAAACCTCCATAGGCAACGTTTAAAAAATTCTACAGGTTGCATGTTTTGAGTTACAGAGAAGGTCTAATGCTAGAATTATTGCTCTCGCTCTACCGAACGCGGCGATACCTCACATGTGTCGTTTGAACACCGTTTTCATATGCGGGCGCTACTCACGTATACGTTCGCTTCTGCACGCGAGCTTGGCGGGATGGGGTGCATTTAAAAAATTTTTTTTTTCTTATTTATTTTACCTTTTTTTTACATTTTTACACCGTTTTAAAAAAAAAAAATTGTGTCACTTTTATTCCTATTACAAGAAATCTAAACATCCCTTGTTATAGAAAAAAATCATGACAGGACATCATAAAAATGAGATCTGGGGGGTCAAAAAGACCTCAGATCTCATATTTACATTAAAATGCAATAAAAAAAATAAAATATTTTGTCATTAAAAAAAAAAGAAAAAAAAAAAAAGGCCCTTTAAGAGCTATGGGTGGAAGTGACGTTTTGACGTCGCTTCCGCCCTGCAATGATATGGAGATGGGTGGGGCCATCTTCCCCTCACTCGTCTCCATACCCAGGCAGGGGGCAGACACGATTGCCTCCGCCGCTGCCGACAGCTCCCATAAGCGGCGGAGGGCACCAGATCGCGGCGGGAGGGGGGGCCCTCTCCCGCCACCAATAAAAGTGATCTCGCGGCGAATCCGCCAGAGAGACCACTTTTATCTTAAACCGGACCGGTGAAAAGGAGGATACCGGGGTTATGGCATCTGGCTCCTGCCATAACAATGATATCCTGCTTCAAAGTACCGACGTAAAACAACAGTGGGCGGTCCGGAAGTTGTTAAATCATAATGGCAACAAAAACTACCCAAATGACCCTGATCAAAAGTTTACATACCCCGGTGATTTTGGCCTGATAACATGCACACAGGTTGACACAAAGGGGTTTGAATGGCTATTAAAGGTCATCATCCTCACCTGTGATCTGTTTGCTTGTAATTAGTGTGGGTATATAAAAAGTCAATGAGTCTCTGGACTCCTGACAGACCCTTACATCTTTCAGCCAGTGCTGCACTGACGTTTCTGGATTCTGAGTCATGGGGAAAGCAAAAGAATTGTCAAATGATCTGCAGGAAAAGGTAGTTGAACTGTATAAAACAGGAAAGGGATATAAAAAGATATCCAAGGAATTGAGAATGCCAATCAGCAGTGTTCAAACTCTAATCAAGAAGTAGAAAATGAGGGGTTCTGTTAAAACCAAAACCACGGTCAGGTAGACCAACTAAAATTTCAGCCACAACTGCCAGGAAAATTGTTCGGTATGCAAAGAAAAACCCACAAATAACTTCAGGTGAAATACAGGACTCTCTGAAAACATGTGGTGTGGCTGTTTCAAGATGGACAATAAGGAGGCACTTGAAGAAAGATGGGCTGCATGGTCGGGTTGCCAGAAGAAAGCCATTACTACGCAAATGCCACAAAGTATCCCACTTCCTATACGCCAAACAGCACAGAGACAAGCCTCAAACCTTCTGCCACAAAGTCATTTGGAGCAATGAGATCAAAATTGAGCTTTTTGGCCACAACTATAAACTCTTCATTTGGAGAGGAGTCAACAAGGCCTATGATGAAAGGTCCACCATTCCTACTGTGAAACACGGAGGTGGATCGCTGATGTTTTGGGGATGTGTGAGCTACAAAGGCACAGGAAATTTGGTCAAAATTGTTTGCAAGATGAATGCAGTATGTTATCAAAAAATACTGGAGGAACATTTTCATTCATCACCCAGGAAGCTGCGCATGGGACGTACTTGGACATTCCAACATGACAATGATCCAAAACACAAGGCCAAGTCCACCTGTCATTGGCTACAGCAGAATAAAGTGAAGGCTCTGGAGTGGCCATCTCAGTCTCCTGACCTCAATATCATTGAGCCTCTCTGGGGAGATCTCAAACGTGCCGTTCATACAAGACAGCCCAAGAATTTACAGGAACTGGAGGACTTTTTTGTCAAGAGGAACCATCTGAGAAGATAAAGAGCCTCATCCACAAATACAACAAAAGACTTCAAGCTGTCATTGATGTTAAAGGGGGCAATACACGGTATTGAGAACTGGGGTATGTAAACTTTTGATCAGGGTCATTTGGGTAGTTTCTGTTGTAATTATGATTTAAAAAGAGCAAACACAGTTAATTTATAATAAATGGCTTCAACCAAACACTAACCATGAGTAAAAGAAAAGTTTTTGTGTTATCATTCATATTCTCTGAAAAATGGCCAAGAAATCATAAATTCTGCCAGGGTATGTAAACTTATGAATACAAATATTTTATAGATAGAGAGTAGGGCTGGGGAAAAAATCGATTTAAATCTTGAATCAAGTTGAGAGGTCAAATCGATTCAAAATTTAAGCAAATCGTTTTTTGTTTTTTTTCACCGCGCCGGTCCCGAGGCGCTGCGGGCATGAGTTTTTAGGCGAGGCCGCGGCTTCGGCCGGACGCCGCGGCCTCGCCTAAAAACTCATGTCCGCAGCGCCTCCGGACCAGTGCGGTTTCCAAAGAAAAAAAAAAAAATCGATTCAAATCGTGAATCGAGTTTTTTTTAAGAGAATCGAAGATTTTTTTTTTTCAGAAAATCTCCCAGCCCTAATAGAGATATATATATATCTGCACTTCCAGGTCTAGGGTGCGAGCAGTAAAAACACCTCCCCCACTGTAAAAAAGAAAAAAAAAAAAAAACACTGGCTAGGCACACAGTTAAAAGGGCTTGTAAAGTCTCAAGGTTTTTCACCAATTAGTTCCAGCGATGTGCACAAGCCCAGAGGCTCCAGCCGCTGTCTCTGTCCTCATTGGATCCAGTGACACGAGAGTAGGGTGGCCGGGGGGAGTCCCGCTGTCTGTGTCAATAGACGCAGCAGCGGGACTCGGGAGCGCGCCCGCACAGGTGCCCCCAGGGAAAGTGGCTCTCCGTGGGGGGCACCCGATGAAAAGGAGAAGCTAGGAGCGCCGCTGGGGGACCCCAGAAGAGGAGGATCTGGGCTGCTCTGTGCAAAACCCGTACACAGAGGAGGTAAGTATAACATAATATGACAATATAACATATAAAAAAATTGAGCCCTTACAATCACTTTATGAGAATTACACCCGACATACAGGACAAGAGAAGTAGTACTGTGCAGAGTCCATACATACAGAATAAGGACAGATACTGAGAATTACACCCGACATACAGGACAAGAGAAGTAGTACTGTGCAGAGTCCATACATACAGAATAAGAACAGATACTGAGAATTACACCCGACATACAGGACAAGGGAAGTAGTACTGTGCAGAGTCCATACATACAGAATAAGAACAGATACTGAGAATTACACCCGACATACAGGACAAGGGAAGTAGTACTGTGCAGAGTCCATACATACAGAATAAGAACAGATACTGAGAATTACACCCGACATACAGGACAAGAGAAGTAGTACTGTGCAGAGTCCATACATACAGAATAAGAACAGATACCGAGAATTACACCCGACATACAGGACAAGGGAAGTAGTACTGTGCAGAGTCCATACATACAGAATAAGAACAGATACTGAGAATTACACCCGACATACAAGACAAGAGAAGTAGTACTGTGCAGAGTCCATACATACAGAATAAGAACAGATACCGAGAATTACACCCGACATACAGGACAAGGGAAGTAGTACTGTGCAGAGTCCATACATACAGAATAAGAACAGATACTGAGAATTACACCCGACATACAAGACAAGAGAAGTAGTACTGTGCAGAGTCCATACATACAGAATAAGAACAGATACTGAGAATTACACCCGACATACAAGACAAGAGAAGTAGTACTGTGCAGAGTCCATACATACAGAATAAGAACAGATACTGAGAATTACACCCGACATACAAGACAAGAGAAGTAGTACTGTGCAGAGGGTGTGGCTGCTTGTGGAGCAGCTGAAGTCTGTGTGGTGCTGAGCTCCTCTGATGTCTGGTACAAGCCCAGGGTTGGGCTCCCCTGGGCGGGGATCTCTCTCAGGAGAGTCCCAGGCTTTTCGGCCTACACAAGGACTGTCTGGTGAAGCCAGAGGATGGAGCTCTGGGAATGGGAAGACACTTGCAGAGTCTGTAAGTAGACGTGGAAATGTTTGTATGAAAAGTACCGATAATACTGATAAGAGGAAGTCTGGAGATGTTATTCAGCAAAAGAGTTCTCAGTCCAGCCAGTCATTGCAGGCCCAGCACAGTGCAGCTCAGTCTACTCAGAGACATGTTATTATTGCTCAGCACAGTCCAAACACTGGAAGTACAACTCAAAGAACCCCTCAGAGTGGGGCTCATTCAGTCCAGCAACTTACCAATACCACCCAGTACAGTCCAAGTTCTGGAAGCGTGATCCAATCCAGGCAGCCATTGCAAGCCCAGCACAGTGCAGCTCAGTCTGTTCAGAGACATGTTATTATCGCTCAGCACAGTCCAAACTCTGGAAGTGCAACTCAATCCAGCCAGTCATTACAGTCAATGCAAACCCCGCAGAGTGGGGCTCATTCAGTCCAGCAACTTACTAATACCACCCAGTACAGTCCAAGTTCTGGAAGCGTGATCAATTCCAGCCAGCCATTGCAAGCCCAGCACAGTCTGTTCAGAGACATGTTATTATCGCTCAGCACAGTCCAAACTCTGGAAGTGCAACTCAATCCAGCCAGTCATTACAGTCAATGCAAACCCCTCAGAGTGGGGCTCATTCAGTCCAGCAACTTACTAATACCACCCAGTACAGTCCAAGTTCTGGAAGCGTGATCCAATCCAGCCAGCCATTACAACCACAGCAAGCTCAGCAGAGTGCAGCTCATAGAGCTCAGAGTGGAGCAGAGACATCGGTTTCTCCCAGTACTCCTCGCAAATACACCAGAACTTCCTTAGAACAGAAAACCATTAAAGAGAACTTACAACAGTGTGTAATGGTGGGCAGCAGCCAGAGACGTTCATCGCGCTCTAAGCTGCAGCAGAATAAAGAGGAGGGTGGTAATAATTTTCCACAATCTGCCCCAGTGAAACCATCTACACCCAGCAGAGACCCTCAGACCAGCACTGGTAATGGGAAGGTGGATCAGGATTTCAAGCGTCCTGCAGCCGCAAAGCAGAAAGTGTTAAAGTCTGAACCTGCGCTGCACCTGGCTGACAAGATTCCTTTCCTGGTAAAAAGAATGGAGTCCCTGAGAAAAGCCAAGACTAAGATCCAGAAGCAGATTGACTGTGTTTATAGACTTAAAGCTGCCAACCCCAAGAAGGAAATTTTATATGACAGCAAACTGAACTCCCTGGGCATTGAACTGGCCGGTGTGTCAAAGGACATTGATGCTGTTCTGGAAGAACTGGGACCAGTGGCGGAGGTGTACCACAATCGTGATCGATTTGAGGTGGGATTGAGTGGAAGGATTGAGTCTTCTACAGAGTCAGACTCTGGGGATTCGGTCCAACGCACACAGCCACCACATGTGTCTCCTGAAGGGAAGACTGTGCAGCCTCTGGAGGACAGTGAGGTTGGAGTAGATCCTCCTGCTGGACTTCCAGCTCTGGAGGGTGGTGGGAACATCAGTATAACCCAGCAGACATTCACAGTACAGGAGACTCAGAGGAGTGACATGGTGGACTCCCAGCACATGGATTGTGAGAACAGTGCTGCTGCCACTGGTACTCCTGGTGGGAGCCATGCTGGGGGGACTGGTGTTCATGTGGGGAGCCATGCTGGGGTGACTGGTGTTCATGTGGGGAGCCATGCTGGGGTGACTGGTGTTCATGTGGGGAGCCATGCTGGGGTGACTGGTGTTCATGTGGGGAGCCATGCTGGGGTGACTGGTGTTCATGTGGGGAGCCATGCTGGGGTGACTGGTGTTCATGTGGGGAGCCATGCTGTGGTGACTGGTGTTCATGTGGGGAGCCATGCTGGGGTGACTGGTGTTCATGTGGGGAGCCATGCTGGGGTGACTGGTGTTCATGGTGGGAGCCATGCTGGGGTGACTGGTGTTCATGGTGGGAGCCATGCTGGGGTGACTGGTGTTCATGGTGGGAGCCATGCTGGGGTGACTGGTGTTCATGTGGGGAGCCATGCTGGGGTGACTGGTGTTCATGGTGGGAGCCATGCTGGGGTGACTGGTGTTCATGTGGGGAGCCATGCTGGGGTGACTGGTGTTCATGTGGGGAGCCATGCTGGGGTGACTGGTGTTCATGGTGGGAGCCATGCTGGGGTGACTGGTGTTCATGGTGGGAGCCATGCTGGGGTGACTGGTGTTCATGTGGGGAGCCATGCTGGGGTGACTGGTGTTCATGGTGGGAGCCATGCTGGGGTGACTGGTGTTCATGGGGGGAGCCATGCTGGGGTGACTGGTGTTCATGGTGGGAGCCATGCTGGGGTGACTGGTGTTCATGGTGGGAGCCATGCTGGGGTGACTGGTGTTCATGGTGGGAGCCATGCTGGGGTGACTGGTGTTCATGGTGGGAGCCATGCTGGGGGGACTGGTGTTCATGTGGGGAGCCATGCTGGGGTGACTGGTGTTCATGTGGGGAGCCATGCTGGGGTGACTGGTGTTCATGTGGGGAGCCATGCTGGGGTGACTGGTGTTCATGTGGGGAGCCATGCTGGGGTGACTGGTGTTCATGGTGGGAGCCATGCTGGGGTGACTGGTGTTCATGGTGGGAGCCATGCTGGGGTGACTGGTGTTCATGGTGGGAGCCATGCTGGGGTGACTGGTGTTCATGGTGGGAGCCATGCTGGGGTGACTGGTGTTCATGGTGGGAGCCATGCTGGGGTGACTGGTGTTCATGGTGGGAGCCATGCTGGGGTGACTGGTGTTCATGGTGGGAGCCATGCTGGGGGGACTGGTGTTCATGGGGGGAGTAACACTGGGGTAACTAGTAATGATGCTGCTAGTAATGATGATATGAGGTGCAGTGATGATGTCACTAATATTGATGTGGTGAATAATTCTGATGTTATCAATGCTGGTATATCTGAATGGGGTCATCAGCAGTCTGAGGGCTCTGAGAATGTAGCGATGGAGGAGTCAGTTCAGAATAACTCTCAGGATTTCCCCCCTTTGGTGGATCCACCACCTGCTCCGCAAGGGAATGCTGGTCCATCTGGTCATGTCCCTCCTCGGAATGCCTGGAGCCGTGGGGCCCCTTCTTTTTCCACCAGTAACAGTTCTACTGGTCAGGCCTTTAAGAGAAGGAATGTGGTGAGATTGAAGCATAGGGGTTCCAGAGAGGAGCTCCCTGATAGGAGGTTTGTAGTAAGGGAGTTGCTGTGTCATCAGATGGGGTTTGCTCCTGCAGACATACTGGCAGTCATCAATCTCCCTGACAGACAGGGTTATGATGTCAGCTTTAAGCTCATGTCTGACTTAGACAGGTTCTGGGCCAGTTTCAGTGGTTTGCGGGACAAAGAGGGTTGGAGGAATTTCATCTTTATTCCCATCTCCAAACCTGACACAGCAAATGTTCCCATCATGTTCTGGAATGAGTCTGTGCCCCCCCAGGACTGTGCCCCCCCAGGACTGTGCCCCCCCAGGATGTTGTCATCTGGCTTAGAAGACATTGTGAAATGGTTTCTGAGTTGACAAAAACTAAAGACAGTGATGGGATCTGGACGGGTGGTTGGAGGGTTCTTGTTAAGTTGAGGCAAAGTAACAATGTTACCCATCACCTACCAAACTCTTTTTTCATTGGGCGGGAGAGAGGAGTTTGCTTCTATGCAGGTCAGCCCAGGTTATGTTATAAATGTGGTAAATCTGGCCATGTGGCGAATGTTTGTACGATCCTGAAGTGTAATCTTTGTGGGGAGGTTGGCCACATCAGTTCTACCTGTGAGAAGGTTAAGTGCAATCTATGTGGTGGGCTTGGCCATTTCCATAGGGATTGCCCGGAGGCCTTCCATAATAAGGACGGGGAATCTGCAGACAATGAATTGTTGGCTGCAGCAGAACAACTAGAGGAGGAAGCTTTAATGAATGAGGCTGTACTGACTAGGGAGGAGGTGGTCCCGGAGGTCCAGGAGACTACTCCCGGGCGGACGGACAGTGTTCAGCAGGCTGAGGAGCAGCCGGCCCCACATTCCTCTTCTGTTCCAGTTCCTGTCTCTGTGAAGATCACTGGTCAGAAGAGGAGGAATAAAAAAGATAAGTCTACCCGTAAACCCAAAAGTGACTGGACATTAGTGCAGAAGCCAGCTAAAAAAGTGAAAGGGGCACCAGAAGTGGGTACGGCACTTTCCACCAATAGGTATGAAGCGTTGTCAGATTCGGAGGCTGACTCCTATTCTCTGGAGGCCCAGGAACTGGAGCAGGAATTAAAAAGAGTGGGAAAAGAGAATGTGATTGGCTCAGAGGATGACCCGCCCACTAAAAGGCGGCCGCCCCCTGATCCTGGATCCGCAGAATCTGATATGGAAACTGGTAGTGGGCAGAGTGACTCCGATTCTGACTTATAATGGAATGTTGGAGAAATATAGATTTATGGAAAGGAGTCTTATTGTCACATTTATTCCTATTGATGCCCTTTAACTGCTAAGTGACCAAAACAACATGTCAGTAATTGTTGTATTTATGTTATTTCCAGTCAGTTAGTTTGTTATTATGTATCTTGTTTGTTTTTTTACAAATAAAAATCTCCATACATACAGAATAAGAACAGATACCGAGAATTACACTTGGTAAGGGAAGTAGTACTGTGCACTGTAGACAGATGAAGATACCAGGACTGACCTGTATGGTAGTCGCCCTCCTATTCAGGGATGATGGGTGGTCTCCAGGCAGAGTTAGGAATTCTGGGAGATTTGTACATCCTGCAGACAGAGAAGAGATAGGTGACTTCCTGAATGTCAGGCCTGGTGACAACTGCTCACCTTATTTCTTGTATTGGGGTCACAGCTAGAAATTTTAAGGAAAATCTCCCCAATGTAGTCACACAGTTAACTGAAGAAGAGCTAGCTCCTCGGACAACGTGACTTCTGTCCCGGTGACAACATTCACTCCATTCCCTGCATTGGGGTCACAGGGACAAGAGTGAAGTAAAATTTACCCAATGGGGTCACACAATTAACTGAGGAAGTGCTAGCTCTTCTGACAATGTGACTTCCTGTCCCGGTGACAACATTCAGCCAATTTGTTGTATGGGGGGGGGGGTCACAGGGACAAGAATGAAGGGGGGGGGTCACACAATCAAATGAAGAAGTGTTCGCTCTTCAGGATTTACTGTTCTGGTGACAACCGCTCACCCCATTTCTTGCACAGGAGTCACAGGGAGAAGAATGAAGGAAAATCTCACCAATGGGGGTCACAAAATCAACTGATGAAGTGTTAGCTCTTCTGACAGTGACTTCCTGTCTCAGTGACAACCGCTCACCTAATGTCTTGTATCACAGGGACAGGAAGTGCGATGAAGGGCCACACAATCAACTGAAGAAGTGTTAGCTCTTCTGACAGTGACATCCTGTCTCAGTGACAACCGCTCACCTAATGTCTTGTGTCACAGGGACAGGAAATGCGATGAAGGGCCACACAATCAACTGAAGAAGTGTTAGCTCTTTGGACAATGCCACTTCCTGTCCCGGTGACAATCACCCCCCCCCCCCCCATTTCTTCTATAGGTGTCACAATGACAGGAAACAAACCAAAATCTCCCCAACAGGGTCACACAATGAACTAAGAAAGTGTTTGCTCCTCTCACAATGTGACTTCCTGTCCTGGTGACAACATTTACCACATTTCTTGTATTGGGGTCACAGGGACAAGAATGAAGGAAAATCTCCCCAATGGGGTCACACAATCAACTGAGGAAGTCTTCCTTCCTCGGACAACATGACTTCCTGTCCCAGTGACAACACTCACCCCATTTCTTGTATAGGAGTCACAGGGACAGGAACGAACGAAAATCTCCCCAATGGGGTCACACAATTAACCTACGGAAGTGCTAGCGCTTCTGACAATGTGACTTCCTGTCCCGGTGAGAACATTCACCCCATTTCTTCTATAGGGGGTCACAGGGACAAGAATGAACTGAGACAGTATTTCTGTTTTTCACGCATTGTGGGGTCACACAATCAAATGAAGACGTGTTCGCTCTTAAGGACTTACTGTTCTGGTGACGAAGACTCACCCCATTTCTGGTATTGGGGTCACAGGGACAAGAAACAAAGGAAAATACCCCCAATGGGATCACACAATAAACTAAGGAAGTGTTTGCTCCTCTGACAATGTGACTTCCTGTCCTGGTGACAACATTTACCCAATTTCTTGTATTGGGGTCACAGGGACAAGAACAAAGGAAAATCTCCCCAATGGGGTCACACAATTAACTGAGGAAGTGTTAGCTCCTTGGATAATGTGACTTCCCATCCTGGTGACGAAGGCTCACCCCATTTCTTGTATTGGGGTCACAGGGACAAGAATGAAGGAAAATCTCCCCAATGGGGTCACACAATTAACTGAGGAAGTGCTAGCTCTTCTGACAATGTAACTTCC
Organism: Lithobates septentrionalis; assembly: GCA_037952835.1. Lineage (NCBI taxonomy): Eukaryota > Metazoa > Chordata > Amphibia > Anura > Ranidae > Lithobates > Lithobates septentrionalis. The sequence continues at coordinate 24,199 of JBBDGP010005184.1, forward strand.
TGTCCCGGTGACAACATTCACCCCATTCCTTCTATAGGGGGGTCACAGGGACAAGAATGAACTGAGAAAGTATTTCTGTTTTTCACGCATTGTGGGGTCACACAATCAAATGAAGACGTGTTCGCACTTAAGGACTTACTGTTCTGGTGACGAAGACTCATCCCATTTCTGGTATTGGGGTCACAGGGACAAGAAACAAAGGATAATCTCCCCCAATAGGGTCACCAAATGAACTAAGGAAGTGTTTGCTCCTCTGACAATGTGACTTCCTGTCCTGGTGACAACATTTACCCAATTTCTTGAAGAATCAAAAGGAAATTTGTCCCGATAAGGGGGGGGGGGGTCACACAATCAACTGAGGAAGTGTTAGCTCCTCGGACAATGTGACTTCCTGTCCTGGTGACAACATTTACCCCATTTCTTGTATTGGGGTCACATGGACAAGAATCAAAGGAAATTCGTCCCAATGGGGGGGTCACACAATCAACTGAGGAAGTGTTAGCTCCTTGGATAATGTGACTTCCCATCCTGGTGACGACGGCTCACCCCATTTCTTGTATAGGGGGTTACAGGGACAAGAATGAAGGAAAATCTCCCCAATGGGATCACACAATGAACCAAGGAAGTTTTTGCTTCTCTGACAATGTGACTTCCTGTCCTGGTGACAACAATTACCCCATTTCTTGTATTGGGGGTCACAGGGACAAGAATAGAAGAAGATGCATCCCAATGGGGGGGTCACATTATCAACTGAGGAAGTGTTAGCTCCTCGGACAACGTGACTTCCCATGCCGGTGACAACCACTCACCCTATGAGCCCCCCCCGTAGGGTGAGATGACCCGTCTGATGATAATATTCCTGGTTTTTATGTCTTAGGGGTGTCACACAATCAACAAATCACCCCATTTCTTGTATGGGGGGGGGTCACACAATCAACAAATCACCCCATTTCTTGTATGGGGGGGGTCACAGGAAAGAGAACGAAGGGGTCACACAATCGTCCAAAGAAGCGTTAGCTCCTCTGACAACACTGACTGTGGCTTCCTGTCCTGGTGACAACCACCCCATTCCTTGTATGGTAGCCACAGGGACAGGAAGTGAGATACATTTTCTCCAATGGGAGTCACTGGCCCCACAATTAGAAAGAGTTAGGCTTGTATGTGGGGGCCCCAGTTCTGCCCTCCGGTGTGTGGCCCTCATACTCCCCGCATACTCCCTCAGCACTCACTCTCCCACATGCACGGCCTTCTCCTTGTCTCCATAGGAGGTGCCGTTCCGCCCCGGAAGACTCTTCCTCGTCTCTCTTCCGCCCCGGACTCAGCTGCTGGTGAGTTTCTCGTCTCCCTTCCACCGACTCCCTCCGGTCTTCCGGCCGCCCTCCTTCCCTCTACATTCTTTCACCGCTACACGGGGTTTCGGCCTGCGCGTCACCGGCCTCGCCTCACCGTACCGCCGCCGCTCTAACGCGGCCCTCCCCCGTGCCCGCAGGAAAGCCCCCGGTCTTTGTCACTGCGGTAGGCCGCGCTCCGCCCTCCGCTCCCGTAACAACAGCTGCTGCCGTCTCTAGGACAGAGAGCCGTTTACACCTCATTGCACTCCATGGAAACGGCCTTTGTTTGGGGATAAAAAGCCACAAATATTGTAATTATATAAATCTGTGTTATAGATAGACCATCAAAAACCTTGCAGACATGACCAAGAACACCTCGGAGCCTTATGTAACCAAGGGCAACCACCTTTGCTTCAAGGCAATTTTTTTTTTGGTTTCATAACAAATGGAGTAGCCCCTAAATCAGGTGTCCTCATCAGAGTGCCCCCCTAAATCAGGTGTCCTCATCAGAGTGCCCCCCTAAATCAGGTGTCTTCATCAGAGTGCCCCCCTAAGTCAGGTGTCTTCATCAGAGTGCCCCCCCCCTAAGTCAGGTGTCTTCACCAGCGTGCCCCCCTAAATCAGGTGTCTTCATCAGAGTGCCCCCCTAAATCAGGTGTCTTCATCAGAGTGCCCCCCTAAATCAGGTGTCTTCATCAGAGTGCCCCCTAAATCAGGTGTCTTCATCAGAGTGCCCCCCTAAATCAGGTGTCTTCATCAGAGTGCCCCCCTAAATCAGGTGCCTTCATCAGAGTGCCCCCTAAATCAGGTGTCCTCATCAGAGTACCCCCCTAAATCAGGTGTCCTCATCAGAGTACCCCCCTAAATCAGGTGTCCTCATCAGAGTACCCCCCTAAATCAGGTGTCTTCATCAGAGTGCCCCCTAAATCAGGTGTCTTCATCAGAGTGCCCCCCTAAATCAGGTGTCTTCATCAGAGTGCCCCCCTAAATCAGGTGTCTTCATCAGAGTGCCCCCTAAATCAGGTGTCCTCATCAGAGTACCCCCCTAAATCAGGTGTCCTCATCAGAGTACCCCCCTAAATCAGGTGTCCTCAGAGTGCCCCCCTAAATCAGGTGTCCTCATCAGAGTGCCCCCCTAAATCAGGTGTCTTCATCAGAGTGCCCCCCTAAGTCAGGTGTCTTCATCAGAGTGCCCCCCCCCCTAAGTCAGGTGTCTTCATCAGAGTGCCCCCCCCCCTAAGTCAGGTGTCTTCACCAGCGTGCCCCCCTAAATCAGGTGTCTTCATCAGAGTGCCCCCCTAAATCAGGTGTCTTCATCAGAGTGCCCCCCTAAATCAGGTGTCTTCATCAGAGTGCCCCCCTAAATCAGGTGTCTTCATCAGAGTGCCCCCCTAAATCAGGTGTCTTCATCAGAGTGCCCCCCTAAATCAGGTGTCTTCATCAGAGTGCCCCCCTAAATCAGGTGTCTTCATCAGAGTGCCCCCCTAAATCAGGTGTCTTCATCAGAGTGCCCCCCTAAATCAGGTGTCTTCATCAGAGTGCCCCCCTAAATCAGGTGTCTTCATCAGAGTGCCCCCCTAAATCAGGTGTCTTCATCAGAGTGCCCCCCTAAATCAGGTGTCTTCATCAGAGTGCCCCCCTAAATCAGGTGTCTTCATCAGAGTTCCCCCCTAAATCAGGTGCCTTCATCAGAGTTCCCCCCTAAATCAGGTGCCTTCACCAGAGTGCCCCCCCTAAATCAGGTGCCTTCACCAGAGTGCCCCCCCTAAATCAGGTGCCTTCACCAGAGTGCCCCCCTAAATCAGGTGCCTTCAACAGAGTGCTCCCCTAAATCAGGTGCCTTCACCAGAGTGCCCCCCTAAATCAGGTGCCTTCACCAGAGTGCCCCCCTAAATCAGGTGCCTTCACCAGAGTGCCCCCCTAAATCAGGTGCCTTCACCAGAGTGCCCCCCTAAATCAGGTGCCTTCACCAGAGTGCCCCCCTAAATCAGGTGCCTTCACCAGAGTGCCCCCCTAAATCAGGTGCCTTCACCAGAGTGCCCCCCTAAATCAGGTGCCTTCACCAGAGTGCCCCCCTAAATCAGGTGCCTTCACCAGAGTGCCCCCCTAAATCAGGTGCCTTCACCAGAGTGCCCCCCTAAATCAGGTGCCTTCACCAGAGTGCCCCCCTAAATCAGGTGCCTTCACCAGAGTGCCCCCCTAAATCAGGTGCCTTCACCAGAGTGCCCCCCTAAATCAGGTGCCTTCACCAGAGTGCCCCCCTAAATCAGGTGCCTTCACCAGAGTGCCCCCCTAAATCAGGTGCCTTCACCAGAGTGCCCCCCTAAATCAGGTGCCTTCACCAGAGTGCCCCCCTAAATCAGGTGCCTTCACCAGAGTGCCCCCCTAAATCAGGTGCCTTCACCAGAGTGCCCCCCTAAATCAGGTGCCTTCATCAGAGTGCCCCCTAAATCAGGTGTCCTCATCAGAGTACCCCCCTAAATCAGGTGTCCTCATCAGAGTGCCCCCCTAAATCAGGTGTCCTCATCAGAGTGCCCCCCTAAATCAGGTGTCCTCATCAGAGTGCCCCCCTAAATCAGGTGTCCTCATCAGAGTGCCCCCCTAAATCAGGTGTCTTCATCAGAGTGCCCCTCTAAATCAGGTGTCTTCATCAGAGTGCCCCTCTAAATCAGGTGTCTTCATCAGAGTGCCCCTCTAAATCAGGTGTCTTCATCAGAGTGCCCCTCTAAATCGGGTGTCCTCAGAGTGCCCCCCTAAATCGGGTGTCCTCAGAGTGCCCCCCTAAATCGGGTGTCCTCAGAGTGCCCCCCTAAATCGGGTGTCCTCAGAGTGCCCCCCTAAATCGGGTGTCTTCATCAGAGTGCCCCCCTAAATCGGGTGTCTTCATCAGAGTGCCCCCCTAAATCGGGTGTCTTCAGAGTGCCCCCCTAAATCGGGTGTCTTCATCAGAGTGCCCCCCTAAATCGGGTGTCTTCATCAGAGTGCCCCCCTAAATCGGGTGTCTTCATCAGAGTGCCCCCCTAAATCGGGTGTCCTCATCAGAGTGCCCCCTAGATCGGGTGTCCTCATCAGAGTGCCCCCTAGATCGGGTGTCCTCATCAGAGTGCCCCCCTAAATCGGGTGTCCTCATCAGAGTGCCCCCTAAATCGGGTGTCCTCATCAGAGTGCCCCCTAAATCGGGTGTCCTCATCAGAGTGCCCCCCTAAATCGGGTGTCCTCATCAGAGTGCCCCCTAAATCGGGTGTCCTCATCAGAGTGCCCCCTAAATCGGGTGTCCTCATCAGAGTGCCCCCTAAATCGAGTGTCCTCATCAGAGTGCCCCCCTAAATCGGGTGTCCTCACCAGAGTGCCCCCCTAAATCGGGTGTCCTCACCAGAGTGCCCCCCTAAATCGGGTGTCCTCACCAGAGTGCCCCCCTAAATCGGGTGTCCTCACCAGAGTGCCCCCCTAAATCGGGTGTCCTCACCAGAGTGCCCCCCTAAATCGGGTGTCCTCACCAGAGTGCCCCCCTAAATCGGGTGTCCTCACCAGAGTGCCCCCCTAAATCGGGTGTCCTCACCAGAGTGCCCCCCTAAATCGGGTGTCTTCACCAGAGTGCCCCCCTAAATCGGGTGTCCTCACCAGAGTGCCCCCCTAAATCGGGTGTCTTCACCAAAGTGGATGTCTGTAGGGGGGGGGGGGGGCTGATATAAGGTGACTCTGATCTAACGGGGGTGGTGACTGCTGATTTAATGGTTGGTCAGCAACCATTATGTCAGCAGTTAGCATCCCCCAATTAGAGACCCCCATTAGCTCACAGTCCCTTATATCAGTTTCCCCATCTTCCTTAGAGGGAGACCCCCCTATATCAGCGCCCCATGATGCTTCTATCATTTTGCACCTTAACGACGGGGGGGACACTGTTGCCGCTGCAAGCAAGAGAGTGTATGAGAGGGAGCCGGATTTAGGGGGCGGAGCTGGGAGGTGGAGCGGCTGCGGCCCTATGGCTAGGAAGAGCTCATGTGTGCACAGCAGCAAACGCGTCATTGGTTGCTAGGAAACCAGCGGTCCTGGCAACCAATGACTGCAAAGCAGATCACTCAGGCAGAGGGGAGGCTGGCGGGGAGAAGGCAGGGAGACACACAGAATAGTCAATCGGCGAGCGCAGAAGACAGGAATCCTATTCCTCATTGGGTTTGAGTGTCTGAGTTGCCGTACTGGCTCCATGATCCACATGGGGGCGGGAAGGATCTCTAGCCCCGATGTCCCTTTAATAGGGTCTGCACACCCAGGAGGCGGGAAGGATCACTAGCCCCGAAGTCCTTTTAATAGGAAAAAAGGGAAGAACTATTGGGAGTACTACCAAAGATTGGACTTTATAGGCCAGGAAACAATGGAGAAGAAAACAATATAAATAAACACATTTATTGAAAAAATACAGACACAATCTTCAAAAAAAGAGTAAAAACCATCATATATATGCATCTGTGTTGTTAGTGCAGTGAGCCCTTGTGCGTCTACGCGTTTCGCCGTTAGGCTTCTTCAGGACACGACCAAGGTTTAAAAAACTTAACAGATGAGGTGCTGCAGCCAGCTGTCTCCCAGGGGCACGTTCCCATACCTCATCCTCCATGTACAGCGTGCTAACTCAGGCTTTACTAGCCATGAGCATTGTTGAATTCTATTAAGGGGCGTTTTCCTCTGTATATATTGGATGTTAATGTTGCTTCGCTGGCCTCATACATGTGTGGAATGTAAGGTTTTGCCTGCCCCTGTCCAGAAAATCTGAAGCTCGCTTACTATTCAGAATTTTGAAAATTCGTCGCTTACCTAGGTCATGGGTATATACAATAGTGCACTCCATTTTAAGATAGAGAGATTCGTTCTCTCATCTGTTACATTTTTTTGAACCTTGGTCGTGTCCCGAAGAAGCCCAACGGCGAAACGCGTAGACGCACAAGGGCTCACTGCACTTACAACACATTGCACTGAGAAGGTTCTATGCATGAAGGTAAAAAACCTTTGAGCCTTTATCGCGCTGTCCATGGTGCTGATTCTGCTTTAACCATTTGCCAACCGCCCTATACCAGTTATACTGGGCGGCTGCACTGCGCAGGATTATATATATATATATATATATGCCATATTTATCAGCGTATAACATTTTAAGAGGGAAGTTTCAGGGAAAAAAATTTAATTTTAAATAAGGAACTTTGAAGCAAAATAAGGGTCAGTGCCCATCTGCATGGATCTTGTGTTCCTGCAAAGCAGAGACTAGGATCCATGTCTTCCCCTAGTACAAGCACCTCCCACGCTACAGTAAAACACTGGATTTAACCCTTTTATCGCCCCTGATGTTAACCCCTTCCCTACCAGTGTCATTAGTACAGTGACAGTGCAAATTTTTAGCAGTGATCACTGTATTAGTGTCACTGGTCCCCAAAAAAGCGTCAGTGTCCAATCTGACCGCCACAATATTGCAGTCCTTGCTATAAGTCGCTGATTGCCGCCATTACTAATAAAAAAAAAAAAAATTCCATAAATCTATCCCAAAGTTTGTAGACGCTATTAACTTTTGCGCAAACCTATCAATATACTCTTATTGGGATTTTTTCTTTAAACAAAAATATGTAGCAGAGAAAGAAATTAGATTTTTTTTTATTGGTTATGTTTTATAGCAGAAAGTAAAAAAAAAAAAAAAAAAATAAAATTTTCACAATTGTCGGTCGTTTTTGTTTATAGCGCAAAAAATTAAAAAAACGCAGAGGGGATCAAATACCACCCAAAAAAAAAAAGCTATATTTGTGGGAAAAAAAGGACAAAAATGTCATCTGAGTACATCGTCTGACGACCGCGCAATTGTCAGGTAGAGTAACGCAGTGCCGTATCGCACATGAAGGGGGTAAACCTTCTGGAGCTGAAGAGGTTAAAGGGAACCTGTAAAGCAGCCGTCGCTAAATGGCGGACCGTCAGTATGCCATCCGGACCGCCGCAGCCCTCGCCGTTTAGGGGACGTTCTGCCCAGCAGCCATCACTGCCGCCGCTGTTATTCTCCCAGAGCTCACAGCGGGAGGCGGGACAACTCTGGATGGAGGGCGGGGGCTGCCCGAGTTAACAAGCAGGTAATTGGTTGCTAGGATGCAGGGTGGTCCTTGCAGCTCCTGCCCTCTGTCCACACCTGCTGTTCCTCCCACCCCCGGCCCTGTCTGTGTAGGGGTGAAGGGGGACTGAAGACACTAATGGGGGGGTGATAAGGACAATAATGTGAAGGGGGGTATTTTGATGTAAAGGGGAGGACTGAGGATGCTGATGTAAGAACTGGATTGTTATATAAGGCTTGGTTTAGATTTGCGCGCGCACATCACTGGTAGGGCAGCCCATTTTTATTTAAGGGGCCGAGGTTCATATGCTGTGGTAGAGGCCGTCATAGGTATACAAAATATATTCTGATATACAGTATCTCACAGAAGTAAGTACACCCTCAGTGACATTTTTGTAAATCTTTTCTTCTATCTTTTCATGTGACAACACTGAAGAAATGACACTTTGCTACAATGTAAAGTAGTGAGTGTACAGCTTGTATAACAGTGTAAATTTGCTGTCCCCTCAAAATAACTCAACACACAGCCATTAATGTCTAAACCGCTGGCAACAAAAGTCAGTACACCCCTAAGTGAAAATGTCCGAATTGGGCCCAAAGTGTCAATATTTTGTGTGGCCACCATTATTTTCCAGCACTGCCTTAACCCTCTTGGGCATGGAGGTCACCAGAGCTTCACAGGTTGTCACTGGAGTCCTCTTCCCCTCCTCCATGATGACATCACAGAGCTGGTGGATGTTAGAGACCTTGCGCTCCTCCACCTTCCGTTTGAGGATGTCCCACAGATGATCAATAGGGTTTAGGTCTGGAGACATGCTTGGCCAGTCCATCACCTTTACCCTCAGCTTCTTTAGCAAAGCAGTGGTCATCTTGGATGTGTGTTTGGGGTGGTTATCATGTTGGAATACTGCCCTGCGGCCCAGTCTCTGAAGGGAGGGGATCATGCTCTGCTTCAGTATGTCACAGTACATGTTGGCATTCATGGTTCCCTCAATGATCTGTAGCCCCCCAGTGCCGGCAGCACTCATGCAGCCCCAGACCATGACACTCCCACCACCATGCTGGACTGTAGACAAGACACACTTGTCTTTGTCCTCCTCACCTGGTTGCCGCCACACACGCTTGTCACCATCTGAACCAAATACGTTTATTTTGGTCTCATCAGACCACAGGACATGGTTCCAGTAATCCATGTCCTTAGTCTGTTTGTCTTCAGCAAACTGTTTGCGGGATTTCTTGTGCATCATCTTTAGAAGAGGCTTCCTTCTGGGATGACAGCCATGCAGACCAATTTGATGCAGTGTGTGGCGTATGGTCTGAGCACTGACAGGCTGACCCCCCCACCCCTTCAACCTCTGCAGCAATGCTGGCAGCACTCATACGTCTATTTCCCAAAGACAACCTCTGGATATGACGCTGAGCACGTGACCTCAACTTCTTTGGTGAACCATGGCGAGGCCTGTTCTGAGTGGAACCTGTCCTGTTATACCGCTGTATGGTCTTGACCACCGTGCTGCAGCTCAGTTTCAGGGTCTTGGCAATCTTCTTATAGCCTAGGCCATCTTTATGTAGAGAAACAATTCTTTTTTTCCAGATCCTCAGAGAGTTCTTTGCCATGAGGTGCCATGTTGTACTTCCAGTGACCAGTATGAGAGAGTGAGAGCGATAACACCAAATTTAACACACCTGCTCCCCATTCACACCTGAGACCTTGTAACACTAACGAGTCACATGACACCGGGGGAGGGAAAATGGCTACTTGGGCCCAATTTGGACATTTTCACTTAGGGGTGTACTCACTTTTGTTGCCAGTGGTTTAGACATTAATGGCTGTGTGTTGAGTTATTTTGAGGGGACAGCAAATTTACACTGTTATACAAGCTGTACACTCACTACTTTACATTGTAGCAAAGTGTCATTTCTTCAGTGTTGTCACATGAAAAGATAGAAGAAAATATTTACAAAGATGTGAGGGGTGTACTAACTTTTTTGATACTGGGTTATAATTCTGTTGTATTTTCCTCACATTATATATTTTTTCTCCTAGGTGATGAAGCGTCCTCCATGCTCCGCTCCACATTTTATTTTACCCATCCCTGAACTCCGGACTCTCCACCTTCCTTCCTCAGAGGTGGTATAACCCATCATGGCGGAGATGCTTTTAAACGTGGACGTGGCGGACAGACCGTCCGGCGGACGCGCCGAACACGAGAACAGCAAGCACCAGCGTTTCCTCAAAAGGAGAAAGTTTTTGGAAAAAAGAGGTTTCCTGAAGCAGAAGCAGTTGCCCCAAAAGACCCCCAACAAGAAAAAGGAGCAGCCAACGAATTCCTGGGCCCACAGCAATCACAATGGACAGCACCGGACTGACAGACCACATAGCAACTTCTTCTGTCCTAACCAGCAGCTGCCCCCCTCCGGGAGGGTCACCACGGGCGCCCCGTGCCAGCCCGGCACTCTGACCGTCAGCATCGCCCCCGGCGCTAATCATTCCCGCTGCGCCACGTTCACGCCGTTCAAGGGCCACTGTTCTTCCAAGCCGGCTGAGACCGGTCACCTGCCACCTCGACCTTCTCTTCACCAGCAGAAGATCAGCCTGCTGAGCGAGTTTGAGAGCGGAATCCCCCCGGACTCTTCCACCCCCAGCTACAAAATAGTGGCCATAGACTGTGAGATGGTGGGCACGGGGCTGAAAGGAAGCATCAGTGCCTTGGCCCGGTGCAGCATCGTCGGTTATAACGGGGACGTGGTGTACGACCGGTACATCAAACCAGCCAGTCCCATCACAGATTACAGGACAAAATGGAGCGGAATACGGAGGGAACACTTATTCAACGCCATTCCCTTCTCTGTTGCACAAAAAGAGGTGAGAAGCCGCCGGTTACTGAGAGTCAGCCAGGGATTCGGTTTATGTTGTTCAGATAAAAAAAAAATTACCGGCATCTAGAGTGATATTAAAGCGGGATTCCGGCCAGCGAATTTTTTTTTTTTAAAGTCAGCAGCTACAAACACTGTAGCTGCTGACTTTAAATAAGTACTTACCTGTCCTGGTTGCCCGCGATGTCGGCTGCCCGAGGCCGACCCGTCCCTCGACTCTCGGGTCCTGGCACCGCCATCCTAAGTAAGGGAAACAGGCAGTGGAGCCTTGCCGCTTCACTGCCAGTTTCCTACTGCGCACGCGCGAGCGCCGCGGCGATCTCTGAATGGCCCCGTGGTTTTCTGGGAACACACACAGTTCCCAGAAGGCAACGGGGCCGCTCACCGAGGAGCAGGACACGCCGCGGAATAGGAAGAGGCAGATTAGGAAGACTGCCTAGCAACAAGGGTTTAGGTAAGTTTAAATTTTTTTATTTTTTTTCAGATTTTTTTTTTTACATTTTTTTAGTATTTTTCATGCAATTTTTTATTTTAGGGTGGCTCTCCACTTTAAGGCTCGGTTCACACTGCTGCGATGTGAGAACCCATGCAAATCCAGTTCGGGTTCCCACATTGCATGTCACCCGCTAGAGGTTCACATTGCCCTATGCGAACCGCTGCGGGTGTTAATAGAAAGTTAATGACACCCTCTCGGTTCGCATATGGCAGTGTGAACTGTCAATTCGGACAGGAATCGGATCGGGTGGGTGTTCTGGTGCGGACCAAAAAAAAAAAGGGTCCTGCATGACTTTGTTCCGAATGCGATGCAAATTCAGCCATACAATCTGTGGCTGAATTTGCAACGCATAGACATCGCATGTGATTTGCACAGCAGATCGAGAGGGGGCTCAGGTGAGTATTGGGGGGGAGCTGTGGGGGGGAGCAGCACACAGAAGAATTTTTTTTTTTATCTTCATTCATAGTCTTTTTTTCCTTTGGACTTGTGGGGTTTAGCACCAGATCTACCATTAGGGTGACTGGATTCAGGGATTGGGAGCAGCGTACCCTCATACTTCCATCCATAGAGCCTGATGGCACCGCCAACTGTTCAGGGAGGGAGCTGTGTACCTGGTACCATCAGCACCATGGAAGTGCATTAAATAAAATATATATATTTCATTTTATATATATTAAAAAAATGTGTGTGTATAAAGCACAAGTGATAGCAAAGATAATTTATACCACATACAAATATTTTATATATATTTTATATTTATTCTCAAAATAAAGCAAAAACAATTAGTGGAAAGATGTGCTGTTTAATGCACTGTCCATGGTGCTGACTTGCACTTGTCATAGAGATTTAAAAAAAAAATATATATATATATATATATATATATATATATATATATATATATATATATATATATATATATATACATATATATATATATACATATATATATATATATATATATATATATACATATATATATATATATATATACATATATATATATATATACATATATATATATATATACATATATATATATATATACATATATATATATATATATACATATATATATATATATATACATATATATATATATATATACATATATATATATATATATACATATATATATACATATATATATATATATACATATATATATACATATATATATATATATACATATATATATATATATATATATATACATATATATATATACATATATATATATACACATATATATATATATATATATATATATATATATATATATATACATTTAATTATGTATTAACGGAGCCAAATCCGTTCAAGCAGATCCATCAGCTCAGCGGGGGGATCTCTCCGCTGATCCCCGCTGAGCAGCCGGATGAAAGGCCCGTGTCCGCTCCAGTATGCAGAGCAGACACGGACACAGCCTGCTCTTCGCTATGGGGCAGTCGGATGGAAACGTGTTGCTTTTCCGTTTCCAACCAACTGACATCCAATCCGATCCGCTAAACGGATGGCAAGCGTACCCCCATCTGTCTGTTTTTAGCGGATCAGGGTACAGCAGACACATTGTCCGCTGACATCCGCCGCTTCATAGAAAGCTGTGGATGGTCCGATCGGGTCCGTCTGAAAATCTGACAGGTGGGCCTGATCGGCCCGCTGGTGTGAAAGGGGCCTAAGGCTCATACAGACGGGCGTATGATTTTAAAATCTTGCCCGTACACTGTAAGCATGTAACACTTGTGCTATGTCTGACCTCACTTCTCTTCTGGATCCTGAGAGGACCCCTCCGCTGGACAGCCAATTGGAAGTGTGACATGGACCCCCGAAGAAGGACCCTGCCTCCTGCAAACAGAAGACAAGAATGGGGCATCACGTGACCGTGGCTTCAGGTAAGTAAAAGGGGAATATTGTCCTGCATGTCAGCGATCTGTTAGAGTAGGGATATGGGGGGGGGGGTTATGATTTGTCTGGAGATGGGCTTTCACCACTTCTCTACCAAGGTATGTTTATACATGGCATGGTGCACAAATAGTTAAATCAAGCTCACAGCTGCTGCTGGGTTTAAGAGGGGTTGTAAGGCTTCGTGTTTTTTCACCTTAATGCATCCTATGCATTAAGGTGAAAAAACACCTTGCACTCTCCGTCGGCGGACATGTGATACAGTCGGCGGCCAAAATCCCTCCTGAGATGTGTGCAAACCTGGTGGCCAATTACGATTCTGTAGTTCTGGGCTGATTCCTCACCGTTCTTATAATCATTGAAACTCCACGAGGTGAGATCTTGTATGGAGCCCCAGACCGAGGGAGATCGACTGTTATTTTGTGTTTCTTCCATTTGCAAATAATCGCACCAACTGTTGTCACCCTCTCACCAAGCTGCTTGGCGATGGTCTTGTAGCCCATTCCAGCCTTGTGTAGGTCTAAAATCTTGTCCCCGACATCCTTGGACAGCTCTTTGGTCTTGGTCATGGTGGAGAGATTGGAATCTGATTGATTGATTGCTTTTGTGGACTGGTGTCTTTTATACAGGTAACAAGCTGAGATTAGGAGAACTCCCTTTAAGAGAGTGCTCCTAATCTCAGCTTGTTACCTGTATAGAAGACACCTGGGGGGGACAGAAATCTTGCTGATTGATAGAGGACCAAATACTTATTTCACTCATTAAAATGCAAATCAAATTATAACTTTTTTGAAATTAGTTTTTCTGGATATTTTTGTTGTTGTTCTGTCTCGCACTGTTAAAATAAACTGACCAATAAAATTATAGACTGATCATTTCTTTGTCATTGGGCAAATGTACAAAATTAGCAGGGGATCAAATACTTTTTTTTCTGCTCACTGTATGCATACTGTGCTTGTATCATTTTTAAAAAAATCTTTCATAAAAATGCTAATTATTAAAAAAAAAAAAAAAAAAAAGCCCTTCCTTGGCTCTTAAAGGCTAAGTTCACTTTAAAAAAAAAAAAAAAGTAATAATAATTGCACATTTTTTTGCAGGTAAGGAGCCTGCAGAGCATTGCACCAGCAATCAGCAGATTATGGACGCAATGCCAGGCTCTTATGCCCTGTACACATGACCGGTTTTGCCGTCGGAATAAACTCTGAAGGTTTTTCCGACAGAATTCTGCTCAAGCTGTCTTGCATACACACGATCACACCAAATTCCAACCGTCAAGAACGCGGTGACGTACGACGTCTCGTACTTGCTTCAGCGCATGCGTCATTTTTGGTACGTCGGAACACCATACAGACAAGCGGTTTTCCCAATAGGAATTAGCATTTTTATGAAAGATGTCAGACGGTCCTGTACATGGGCTTTCCTGAGAAGGGGGACCTTGCGGGGCACTGCAGGATTTCAGCCCTTCACGGTGTAGAGCGTTACCAATTGTTTTCTTGGTGACTATGGTCCCCAGCTGCTTTGAGATCATTGGCAAGATAAGTTCCAGAAGATTGCCCGGTCAATCGCAGCGCACACATTCGCAGTGAGTGCACAGCCGGGCGCCCACAGTCACAATCTTGGCGCCCGAGGAGAGGAGCGGGGCATCGCTGGACCGTGGGGCAGGTGAGTGTCCGATTATTAAAAGTCAGCAGCTACACTTTTTGTGGCTGCTGACTTTTATATGGGTGGAACTCCGTCTTAGTTGCCTGGGAGGTCAGTGCAGTTCCTTTTTACAATGGAAACTGATTAACCCATTGTAGGATCAGCAGTTGTGGGAAACATGGTTCCTTTGGCTACAATAGAATAAACCCCCCCCCCCCCCCCCCTCGTCCGCCTGGCTCTGGAACTGGCCGGAGCTCTTATATTTATTTGTATGCAGGGTGATGTCTGAAAATCTTTTGTGTTCTTCTGCAGATCTTAAAGATCCTTCATGGGAAGATAGTGATTGGTCACGCCATCCACAATGACTACAAGGCCTTAGAATACTTCCACCCCAAGGAGATGACCCGAGACACCTCGAAGATACCATTGCTGAACCGCAAGGCGGGTTTCCCGGAGAAGGAGATGGCGTCACTAAAACGTCTGGCCAAACAGCTTCTCCGCAGGGACATCCAGGTAATATATTTACCCGCCTTCTCATGTCTGCTGTGCCAAGATTCTGGGTGCATTGAAAGATAAGTACACGTTCAAGCAAAGTCCGCTTATCGTTTTTGCGCCCCAACTGAAAGCGGCGTTCCACCCAAAAGTGGAAGTTCTGCTTTAAGGACTCTTCACCCGCTTACATGCCACTTTTGACATATCATTTTTTTTGGGGGGGGGGGGGGGGGGGGCAGGTACCTAGTTTTGACAGGTACCCAGTTCCCACTTCCGTTTGGGCCGCCTAGGCGACTCGAGCGGAAGTTCTCCTCTCACCCCTCCCTCCCTGAAATCTTCTGGGAGACATCACAGGAACCAGAAGATTGCCCGGCCATTGAGGAGGGGCAGTGCACAGCAGCTTCACAGCCGGGTGCCAACAATTGTGATGCTGGCGCCGGGGGAGAGGCGAGAGTTCGGGAGACCGCATCGCTGGATCGTGGGACAGGTAATTGTGTGTGTTTGTTAAAAGTCAACAGATACACATTTTGTAGCTGCTGACTTTTAATAAACACAAAAAGGACTGGAACTCCGCTTTAACCCAACCCACCCTCCTCCTCCACGGATTAATACTTACCTTGACCCACGACCGTGGTTCCGCTGTTTGTTTACATTCAGCACAGCAAGTCTTCACTGTCCTGGCCATATCTGTGAATTACAGCTCCTTAGACATTTATGGGTCGATGTCTGGCCTTTGGCGTACTAAAGTGGTTGTAAAGGCACAAGGTTTTTTACCTTTATGCATTCTGTGCATGACGGTAAAAAAACCTTCTCTCTGCACCCCTCCCCCCCAATAGCCAAGCTCCCTGTCGATCTAGCGATGCCTTGGCTCTCTGGGGACTCGCACTCCTGATTGGCCTTTGACAGGAGCCATTCGCTCCCACTGCTGTCAATCACAGCCACTGAGCCAATCGGGAGACGGGGGCGGGGCCGAGCCGCAGCTCCATGTGTGAATGGACACACAGAGCCGCGGCTCGGGAGGACGCCTGCTTGGGTGCCCCCTGAGCAGGCTGCTTTCTGTGGGGGCACCCAGCAGGAGGGAGGGGCCAGGAGCGTCGGCATGATCCGGGCTGTTCTGTGGAAAACCATTGCACAGTGCAGGTAAGTATAACGTGATTGTCATTAAAAAAAAAAAAAAAGGCAAGACTTTACTATCGATTTAATGCCCAGGTGCAGCCAACACCGTGAACCTTGTGGCTTTGGATATAGACAAACAGAGGAATTATGGCTGTCGGATCAAGGTAAGTATACATCTGTTTAGGGCAGGGGTCTCAAACTGGCGGCCCTCCAGCTGTTGCAAAACTACAAGTCCCATGAGGCGTTGCAAGGCTGGCAGTTACAAGCATGACTCCCACAGGCTGATGGGACTTGTAGTTTCGCAACAGCTGGAGGGCCGCTAGTTTGAGACCCCTGGTTTAGGGGAAGGGAAGGGAAGGTTAGGTTAGATCAGGGTTGGGGGATAAAAAAGATAAATATTTTCCTGCAGTTGAGCTTTACACTTTATTTGTAGCATTATCTTGCAAAACTGGTATCTTATCTTGTATTGGGCATTGTGGACAGGGCCAGGACAAGGGGTGGGCAGGAGGGCGCTGGTATCATGTGAGGTGGGGGGGGGGGAGCAGAGTTCCTGATGCTACAAGCTGACAGGATTACTGACAGCAGCGTCACTACTTCTGTCAGCTTAGCGTGGGTAGGGACAAGCCATATCTCTGGAGGTGGAGAGAGCCGGGAGGTGCGGGCTGTGCTCTCTCCCCTCTCTAGCTCCACACTACAACTGCTACAGTGCTCCAGATCGGGACTGGGCAAGGTTTATTTACCCACCCCTCTCTCCTGCCAGCAGGGAATGTGGGTAGGAGGCGGGTAAGCAAACTCTCTAAAGTCCCTATCTGATAGCCGGCGTATCACTGAGCAGCGATCCCATAGCCTTGCAGCAACATCACTGCTCGCCGGCTGCCTGTCAAAAGGGTTAGAAGTCATCTTCCCTAGGCTCCTCCCCAGTTCTGAAAAAGGGCGCTAGAATTAATTGAGCTGAATGAAAACACGTACTCTTACATCTGGGGTACAGGAAGATCAGCAAGCAGACAGCCCCAGAAACACCATGGACATCCAAAAGGGGCACGGCCGCATGGAACAGCATCACATCAGTCCAAACTGGCGGGTAGAGTGGTGGCGGGCACGGGAAAAAAAAAACGCCAGCTGTTAAAGCTCAGTGGTGATGTCGGAGGTGAGCGGGATTGGAGCAGCTGTCAAACCTCAGCCAATGGGATGGATTCAGGGCAGGCCGATCTATTTTTTTTTGGGGGGCTCCGCCTCTTTCTCAAGCCTTGAGTCATTTGTGCCGGGACCTGACGTTTGCTCCAGTCCCGCCCACCACTGACATCACCACTCAGCTTTCACAGCTGGCGTTCCTCCAGCGCAAGGACAAGAGGTGCCAGGTGTTTTCGGTCCTTTTTTATTTATTTTTTTAGCAAAAAATAAAAACCCCAGCGGTACTTAAAGTGGAGTTCCACCCAAAAGTGGAACTTCCACTAATCAGATTCCTCCCCCCCTCCGGTGACAAAGTTGGCACCTTTCAGGGGGGAGGGGGGTACAGATACCTGTATATTACAGGTATCTGTACCCACTTCCGGCATAAATAGCCGCAGAATCTGCGGTTATTTACGCCACTTCCTGCTCCCGCCCGCTGCCTGCTGGGAAACACACGGGTCCCAGAGGCAGCAGGGAGCATTCGTATTGCATGGCGCGACTCGCGCATGCGCAGTAGGGAACCGGGAAGTGAAGCCGCACGGCTTCATTTCCTGATTCCCTTACCGAAGATGGAGGCGGCAGCACCCGAGGACGGAGAGACGCTTCGGCCTCGGGTGCCGACATCGCGGGCGCCCTGGACAGGTAAGTGTCCATGTTTTAAAAGTCAGCAGCTGCAGTATTTGTAGCTGCTGACTTTTAAATTTTTTTCTTTCGGCGGCGCCCCGCTTTAAATACCACCAAATGAAAGCTCTATTTGTGTGAAGAAAATGCTAAAAATGTAA
Organism: Lithobates septentrionalis; assembly: GCA_037952835.1. NCBI lineage: Eukaryota > Metazoa > Chordata > Amphibia > Anura > Ranidae > Lithobates > Lithobates septentrionalis. The sequence continues at coordinate 42,082 of JBBDGP010005184.1, forward strand.
CATTGTTACAGTGTAGCATGACCGCGCAATTGTCATTCAAAGAGTGCGAGCGCTGAAAGCTAAAAATTGGCCTGGGCAGGAGGGTGGGGGTAGGGGTGCCCGATAAGCAAGTGGTTAATGCATGAGGACAGAGCGCCGCTGAGATATACAGAATAAGGAGCTCTTCTAACTTCATAATGTAAGCTTCCATGTGCCAACATTGCTGGGAGAGAGGGGGGGGGGGGGGGTGCTCTCTATAAAAGCAGCAAATTTGGCCTGGCACAGGAAATGATGTCATAATGAGAGAATTGGCGGGATCAACAGGTAATCATTCCTTTCCTTCCTCCCTTTGTAGGTGGGCAGAGGCGGCCACTCTTCTGTGGAGGACGCCAGGACAACGATGGAATTATATCGCATTGTGGAGGCAGAATATGAAAGAGAGCTGGCATCCACGGGTCCAGATTGATAAACTTTTCTTTGGGGTGGGGGGGAGGGGTTTCAGATTTATATATGGGAACATATCAACTGTTACTTTTTACTGCTTCATTAAATAAAAAAAAAAATGGAACCCCGAACTGAACGCCATCAGTGGTTTGATTTCTACTTTTTTTTTTTGTCCGCACCAGAATCGGATCACATGGGTATTCACACCTATGCGATCTGTTTCTGCAAATTGCACTGCGTTTTCGCAAACCGATTTCGTGGTGTCGTTAACATACACTCCGCTATTGGTTCGCATGAATGGGTTTGCGACTTTGATGCAGTGCGGAATCCGCCGTAAATGACCAATTGGCCGCCTCCGGCGGCTGGGGACGGGCTGGAACCAAGCCGTGGGCGGCTTGGTTCCAGCCTCCTAATCGTAAACACGGAAGCGACGTCATGACGTCACTTCCCGTTTACTCGGCTGCCAATGGCGCCGGTTTTAAAAAAATATACAGTATTCAGAATCGCCGTTTTCGTCGATCTGAATACTTTGAAGTGCAAAGGAGGGATCAGGGGTCTTTTAGACCTCCCGATCCCTCCATAAAGAGTACCTGTCACCACCTATTACTGTCACAAGGGATGTTTACATTCCTTGTGACAGCAATAAAAGTCATCAAAAATATTTTTTTTTAAAACGCAATTTATAAATATAAAATAAATAAGAAAATTTTTTTTTTTGAAAGCGCCCCCGTCCCCGTGATCTCGCGCAGCAAAGAAAACGCATACGGAAGTCTTCTCCCGCATATGTAAATGGTGTTTAAGTCACACATGTGAAGTATCACCGCGATCATCAGAGCGAGAGCGATAATTCTAGCACTAGACCTCCTCTGTAACGCTAACCTGGTAACAGTAAAATAAATTTAAAGCGTCGCCTATGGAGATTTTTAGGTACCGTAGTTTGTCACCATTCCACGAGTGTGCGCAATTATAAAGTGTGACATGTTTGGTATCTATTTACTCGGCGTAACATCATCTTTCACATTATACAAAAAAATTGGGGTAACTTTACTGTTTGTTTTTTTTTTTTAATTCATGAAAGTGTCCCTTTTCCCAAAAAGTTGCGTTTAAAACACCACTGCACAATTACCGTGTGACATTAAACATATTACAACAACCGCCATTTTATTCTCTAGATTCTCTGCTAAAAAAATATGTATAATGTTTGGGGGTTTTAAGTAATTTTCTAGCAAAAAATACGGATTTTGACTTGAAAGGACCAAATTTCAACCCATAGTCATGAAAGGGTTAAATAACAAAAAGATTATACAAGGTTAATAGTGGATGTTGCTAAAATATAAATGTAATACTCACAAGTTTGTCCCTCCTGTTGTGGCCGTGGCCATCATGATTGTGGGCATGTGAAGCCCAGTCGATATCTCTCCCTGTAATAGCTTTGGAGAGGTGCATGCTGGGCAACCAGCGTGCACCTCTCGATCCCGCGCATGCGTGATTCACCGGCCGTAGCGCCTGATTGTTTCTAAAGTTGCCATAACGACGGGCGGCGACGGAGGAACATCACAGTACTGCCCACAGAGACTCCTGGGAAATGATCATTTCCCAGGAGCACAGGCGAGGGAGGAAGTGACGCGGAGCTCCGTGGACCAGGAATGTGGGCAGATTAGGAGGACTACATAGCAACAGGGCGATTCTGGTAAGTATAAAACATTTTTTTCCTCCAAATGCTTTTTTATAGGTGTAGAGGAGTCCGATTCCAAAAAAAATAAAAAATTTCAGGGTGGGATTCCGCTTCAACACACACTCCGCCATCGGTTCGCATGAACAGGTTGCGATTTTTGGCGCGGTGTGGAATCTGCAAGCGAATTTGCTGTGAATTCCGTACCGTATCAGTGTGAAACAGGCCTTACACCTGCTTGGAGTCCAAAATTAATTTTATTAAAAACGTTTGATTTGCTACAAATTTCCATTTCGGTGACCACGCAAAGGCCCCCATCATCGGGGCTCTGTCACTATGACACACAAACATTCAGCCGCGGGTTGGAGCAACCAGCTGCCGAACATTCCTGTGTCACAAATCTCAGTTTTCACATTCAGGCCCTCGTTTGGACTTGCTGTTGGAAGGTGGCAAAAGATGCGCGGGTGCGCCGCGTATGTGCCGCCAGCCAACCACCTTCTCCCTTAGGTGGAACTACACTGCATCTGAGGACCACAAACCAAAAACAACATTTTTTTTTTTCCTTTCTCCGTCCTTCATTTTGCTAAGAAATCACTTTGAAAAACACCACCCAGCATTTCTGGTCTGTGGCCATCTTGAGTAAGGGCATTTACTTCCTGGAATCCACCCCTTAGCTCAGGCATGCGGGCGTGCTTAGCTGAGAAAACCCCTCCTCCCCTTCCTGAAGACTCCTGGGATGTATGACATCATTTGCCTAATATAAACACTGGCTAGGCACACAGTTAACCCTTTGATCGCCCCTGATGTTAAAGTGATTGTAAAGTCTCTTTTTTTTTCTTTCTTTTAATTATTTTTAGTAAATAACAAACATCTTATACCTACCTGTGAAATGGCTTTGCACAGAGCAGCCCCGATCCTCCTCTTCTTGGGTCCCCCGCCAGCGCTCCTGGCCCCTCCCTACTGTTGCATGCCGCCCCCCACAGCAAGCAGCTTGCTATGGGGGCACCTGAGGTGAGCCGCAGCTCCCTGTGTCCACGGCCTGGCCCCGCCCCCTTTCTCTCCTCCTTGGCTCACTAAATTTGATTGACAGCAGCGGGAGCCGATGGCACCGCGCTGCCGTCTCAGCCAATAGGGAGGGAGGGTCTCGGGCAGCCGAGATACTCTTGCAACATCGCTGGATAGAGAGGGGGCTCAGGTAAGTATTAGAGGGGCTGCTGCACACATCAGGGATAGTAAAGTCTCGTTTTTTTTCCTATAAAAATAATAAACATGTTATACTTACCTGCTTTGTTGTAGTGGATTTGCACAGAGCGGCCCGGATCCTCCTCTTCTCGGGTCCCTCTTCTGTGCTCCTGGCCCCTCCCTCCTGTTCAGTGCCCCCACAGCAAGCAGCTTGCTATGGGGGCACCCGAGCCGAGTCACAGCTCCCTGTGTCCATTCAGACACGGAGCCCCGACCCAGCCCCGCCCCCTCTCTCCCCTGATTGCCTAGCTGACTTTGATTGACAGCAGCGACAGCCAACGACCCAGCCCCGCCCCCTCTCTCCCCTGATTGCCTAGCTGACTTTGATTGACAGCAGCGGCAGCCAACGACCCAGCCCCGCCCCCTCTCTCCCCTGATTGCCTAGCTGACTTTGATTGACAGCAGCGGCAGCCAACGACCCAGCCCCGCCCCCTCTCTCCCCTGATTGCCTAGCTGACTTTGATTGACAGCAGCGGCAGCCAACGGCACCGCTGCTGTGTCTCGGCCAATCAGGAGGGAGAATCTCGGACGGATGAGACACTCGTGGACATCACTGCACAGAGAGCGGGCTCAGGTAAGTATTAGGTGGGCTGCTGCACACAGAAGGATTTTTATCTTAATGCATAGAATGCACCTTTTGCCTTTACAACCACTTTAACCCCTTACCAGCCAGTGTCTTTAGTACAGTGACAGTGCATATTTTTCTTATAGCACTAATCACTGTATTAGTGTCACTGGTCCCCAAAAATTGGCAGTTAGTGCCAGAATGTCCACCACAATATCGCAGTCCTGCTATAAGTCGCTGATTGGCGCCATTACTAGTAAAAAAAAAGTTTAAAAAAAATTAAAATATCCCATAGGTAAGTATAAAAAGGAGGTATGAGTGGCGCTGCCAAATACTAGTGCTTGGTTTATTATAAAGTGAATAAAATTAAATAAAATAAAAATACATTTATGTGCACTGCCCCTTTAAATTGTGTGCTAGATGAATATATGTGTTCCTGCTGGGAAACTGATCGAGCCACCTAATTATAATATATTTCCATAAATAAAAAGCATGCTAACACATGTTAGTAAGAATGATATTAAAGTGCTATCATGCCCAGACAACAAAAAAACTTGTGTGCAAAATGACAATTTATACAGTCGGTCCATAAATATGTTTAAAAGTGAAGAAATCGTGAGTCCATATAAACTCTTCCAATTCCAAACGAATGGTTTGGACGAACCGATGCAACGAATGGGCAGCCCTTTCCGAAGCGCCGCGAGACGGGCGCTTTTAAAACCTTCTTTGGCCGCTAGTGGGGGGGGGGGGTTTAAAAGCTACCCGCTAGCGGCGGAAAAGCGCCGCTTAACTGCTTCAGCCCCAGGAGAATTTACCCCCTTCCCGACCAGAGCGTTTTTTTGCGATTCTGCACTGCGTCGCTTTAACTGACAATTGCGCGGTCATTTGACGTTGCACCCAAACAAAATTGACGTCCTTTTTTCCCACAAATATAGCTTTCTTTTGGTGGTATTTGATCGCCTCTGCGGTTTTTATTTTTTGCGCTATAAACGAAAAATAGCGGCAATTTTGAAAAAAAAAGCAATATTTTTTGCTTTTCGCTATAATAAATATCCCCAAGAAATATATAAAAAAACTTTTTTTCCCCACGGTTTAGGCCGATGCGTATTTTTCGACATATTTTTGGTAAAAAAAAAAATCACAATAAGCGTTTATTGATTGGTTTGCACAAAAGTTATAGCATCTACAAAATAGGGGATACATTTATGGCATTTTTATTAATATTTTTTTTTTACTAGTAATGGTGGCGATCAGCAATTTTTATCATGACTGCGACATTATGGCGGACAGATCGGACACTTTTGGCGCTATTTTGGGACCATTCACATTTATACAGCGATCAGTTCAAATAAAAATGCATTGTTTACTGTGTATATGTGACTGGCAGTGAAGGGGTTAACCAGGAGGGGGCGCTTCAGGGGTTAAGTGTGTCCTAGGGAGTGATTCTAACTGTGGGGGGGAGGGGCTACGTGTGACACGACACTGATCACCGCTCCTGATTACAGGGAGCGGTGATCAGTGTCTTGTCACTAGGCAGAACGGGGAAATGCTTGTTTACCCGCGGTCGGACTCACGGAGCTTGCGGCGGGTGCGCGCGCCTGCTATCCAGACCTCGCGAGATCACGTACATTAGCGTGATTTCGCGCAGCGGAGCCAACCTGCCGCAGTAAAACTGCAGCAGCTGGTCCACAACCGGTTAAACAGCACTTAAGCGCTGCTAAAGCAGCGCTTTGACGCTAACGTTTGGGTGGTCCCAGTGTGAAAGGGGTCTTATGGCGACTACACGCTATGGTGCCAATCACTGAAAATTGTATAGATGATATGGTGCCGCGCTAATCCTATTCTATGAACTTCTCCTTGTGAAATGCAATAAGATTAATAAAATAAATATAAAAAGGCCCGGCCTAGAGGGCCAGTGATAAATATAAACAAGTGTTAAAATCCACTGTGCACAATAAATAAATAAAAAATAAAAATATATAGTGGATGTGAGCGATAAATAAATAAACAGCCTAAAAGCCTCAAAAATTCCAATCGTGACTGTCCATAGGTGTAAATATTGTGATAATGTGACAAAAACCAAGGAAATTATATTAGCATAAATTAAATACAATAATTATCAATCACAGACCAGCAAAGTGCAAGGTGCCAACACTGTGCAATCTAAATGGCTGAATCATAACGTAAACATAATGTGAACCAACAAGTTTTCCGTAAGGTGCAAGCGTGCAAACAAACTTATATAAAGTGTATAGTCCAAACTGGATGGTATCAAAATAGAATGTCCCAGCAGATGGAATATAAAAATCATACAGAAATAGCGTCCTTAATCTTCAATAAAATCTTTGTGACTTATAGTGCTGGCATGCGCATGTAGCAGTTAAAGTGCCTGGTGACTCAAGGTTTCATGCAGCTTCGTGTGTAAACACTCCAGTGAGCAGTGGCCCCTTACCTCACAGAAATGGGGCAACAGCATATGACCAAACTGGTTCTTATCTTTTTTCCGCCTAGCGGCTCCTGCGTATTCCTCACCGTCCTGGGGTGGGATTCCCTCAGATTCCCTCAGATTCCCTCAGGTATGGTCCAGGGAGGTGTGTTTGAAAACAGGAATAAAGGAACCCAATAGTGTAATACCGTTTACAAGGTAACTAAGTTTATTAAATAAAAGTAGCAGGTACTCACATTTAAAATTGAACAGCAGGGTGTTTGTATCCGACGAGCGGCGAGCTCGTAGCTTTCTTTCAGTGTACTCAGCCTATCCTGTCCCTACGCGTGACGTCACACCACACGTGACTTCTTCAGGGGATAAGTATAGGCTGTAAATGTGTCCTTAAATACTGTAGTATTGGCCGGCAATAGGCGGCCATTTTCCCGAAGTTCTATATATTTGAGTTACGGCGGCCATTTTCCTAGAGGTTTTTTCGATCTGATTCGACTTAGAGTGTGTGTCAGCTGACGAATAGTGGCCAATGAGGGCTGTCTGCTGATTCGATGTCAATTGTACTGTCAGCAAAGGAGGGCATTATTATTTTCGATGGTGGGAGCCCAGCTCACAGGGAAAACGAATCATTATTAGGAGTAAAATGATCTATAAAGTTATATCTATGGTATGGCATCCTGCAAAGCGCAGGAAGAACTAAATCGTGACTAGATGGTATATATAATATTCAAACGGAGGGAGAGGCAGCAGACACTGATAGAATGCCAAATGTGCAATTGCACATTTGGCATTCTATCAGTGTCTGCTGCCTCTCCCTCCGTTTGAATATTATATATACCATCTAGTCACGATTTAGTTCTTCCTGCGCTTTGCAGGATGCCATACCATAGATATAACTTTATAGATCATTTTACTCCTAATAATGATTCGTTTTCCCTGTGAGCTGGGCTCCCACCATCGAAAATAATAATGCCCTCCTTTGCTGACAGTACAATTGACATCGAATCAGCAGACAGCCCTCATTGGCCACTATTCGTCAGCTGACACACACTCTAAGTCGAATCAGATCGAAAAAACCTCTAGGAAAATGGCCGCCGTAACTCAAATATATAGAACTTCGGGAAAATGGCCGCCTATTGCCGGCCAATACTACAGTATTTAAGGACACATTTACAGCCTATACTTATCCCCTGAAGAAGTCACGTGTGGTGTGACGTCACGCGTAGGGACAGGATAGGCTGAGTACACTGAAAGAAAGCTACGAGCTCGCCGCTCGTCGGATACAAACACCCTGCTGTTCAATTTTAAATGTGAGTACCTGCTACTTTTATTTAATAAACTTAGTTACCTTGTAAACGGTATTACACTATTGGGTTCCTTTATTCCTGTTTTCAAACACACCTCCCTGGACCATACCTGAGGGAATCTGAGGGAATCTGAGGGAATCCCACCCCAGGACGGTGAGGAATACGCAGGAGCCGCTAGGCGGAAAAAAGATAAGAACCAGTTTGGTCATATGCTGTTGCCCCATTTCTGTGAGGTAAGGGGCCACTGCTCACTGGAGTGTTTACACACGAAGCTGCATGAAACCTTGAGTCACCAGGCACTTTAACTGCTACATGCGCATGCCAGCACTATAAGTCACAAAGATTTTATTGAAGATTAAGGACGCTATTTCTGTATGATTTTTATATTCCATCTGCTGGGACATTCTATTTTGATACCATCCAGTTTGGACTATACACTTTATATAAGTTTGTTTGCACGCTTGCACCTTACGGAAAACTTGTTGGTTCACATTATGTTTACGTTATGATTCAGCCATTTAGATTGCACAGTGTTGGCACCTTGCACTTTGCTGGTCTGTGATTGATAATTATTGTATTTAATTTATGCTAATATAATTTCCTTGGTTTTTGTCACATTATCACAATATTTACACCTATGGACAGTCACGATTGGAATTTTTGAGGCTTTTAGGCTGTTTATTTATTTATCGCTCACATCCACTATATATTTTTATTTTTTATTTATTTATTGTGCACAGTGGATTTTAACACTTGTTTATATTTATCACTGGCCCTCTAGGCCGGGCCTTTTTATATTTATTTTATTAATCTTATTGCATTTCACAAGGAGAAGTTCATAGAATAGGATTAGCGCGGCACCATATCATCTATACAACATTCCTTTAGGCCAAGTGACACCTAACAGGTGCACGCAGCTGCTCCACGTTTAGCCTTTCCATATCTGATAGCGCAGGAATATCCTCTTATACAATAATCACTGAAAATTAATCACACCTGATGTACTGAAGGCCTATCTCATTTCTGGAGACACTAACAAGCCAGGGAAGTACAAATATCCCCCAAAATTACCCCTTTTTTGGAAAGTAGACTTTCCAAAGTATTTTTTTTAAGTTTTTTGAAGTTGTAATTTTTTCCCACAATTCTTTGCAAAATGAAGATTTTTTTTCTTTTTCCCCCAAATTTGTCATATTAACAGGTTATTTCTCTCACACAGCATATGCATAGTTGCAACTACACCCCAAAAGCCATTCTGCTACTCCTCCTGAGTATGGCGATACCACATGTGTGAGACTTTTATACAGCCTGGCCACATACAGAGGCCCAACATGCAGGGAGCACCTTCAGGTGTTCTAGGGACATACAGTATCTCACAAAAGTGAGTACACCCCTCACATTTTTGTAAATATTTTATTATACCTTTTCATGTGACAACACTGAAGAAATGACACTTTGCTACAATGTAAAGTAGTGAGTGTACAGCTTGTATAACAGTGTAAATTTGCTGTCCCCTCAAAATAACTCAACACACAGCCATTAATGTCTAAACGGTTGGCAACAAAATTGAGTACACCCCTAGGTGAAAATGTCCAAATCGGGCCCAAAGTGTCAATATTTTGTGTGGCCACCATTATTTTCCAGCACTGCCTTAACCCTCTTGGGCATGGAGTTCACCAGAGCTTCACAGGTTGCCACTGGAGTCCTCTTCCCCTCCTCCATGACGACATCACGGAGCTGGTGGATGTTGGAGACCTTGCACTCCTTCACCTTCCACTTGAGGATGTCCCACAGATGCTCAATAGGGTTTAGGTCTGGAGACATGCTTGTCCAGTCCATCACCTTTACCCTCATCTTCTTTAGCAAGGCAGTGGTCATCTTGGAGGTGTGTTTGGGGTCATTACCATGTTGGAATACTGCCCTGCGGCCCAGTCTCCGAAGGGAGGGGATCTGGCTACAAGGTCGAGTTCAGAGGGTGATGATAAATGGGGAGTACTCAGAATGGTCAGGGGTGGGTAGTGGGGTCCCCCAGGGTATTGTCATGGGACCCAATCTTATTTAATTTATTCATAAACGACCTGGAGGATGGGGTAAACAGTTCAATCTCTGTATTTGCCGACGATACTAAGCTAAGCAGGGCAATAACTTCTCCGCAGGATGTGGAAACCTTGCAAGTAGATCTGAACGAATTACTGGGATGGGCAACTACATGGCAAATGAGGTTTAATGTGGAAAAATGTAAAATAATGCATTTGGGTGGGAAAAATCTGAATGCAATCTATGCAATCTATACACTGGGGGGAGAACCTCTGGGGGAATCTAGGATGGAAAAGGACCTGGGGGTCCTAGTAGATGATAGGCTCAGCAATGGCATGCAATGCCAAGCTGCTGCTAGCAAAGCAAACAGAATATTGGCATTAAAAGGGGGATCAACTCCAGAGATAAAGCAATAGTTCTCCCGCTCTACAAGACTCTGGTCCGGCCGCACCTGAAGTATGCTGTCCAGTTCTGGGCACCAGTCCTCAGGAAGGATGTACTGGAAATGGAGCGAATATTAAGAAGGGCAAAAAAGCTAATAAAGGGTCTGGAGGATCTTAGTTATGATGAAAGTTTGCGAGCACTGAACTTATTCTCTCTGGAGAAGAGACGCTTGAGAGGGGATATGATTTCAATGGACAAATACTGTACTGGTGACCCCACAATAGGGAGAAAACTTTTCAGCGGAAGGGAGTTTAATATGACACACAGCCACTCATTAATATAAGAAGAAAAGAGGTTTAACCTTAAACTGCATAGAGGGTTCTTTACTATAAGTGCAGCAAGGATGTGGAATTCCCTTCCACAGGCGGCGAGCATTGATAGTTTCAAAAAACTATTAGATAAGCACCTGAATCACCACAACATACAGGGATATACAATGTAATACTGACAAAAAAAACACACACATAGGTTGGACTTGATGGACTTGAGTCTTTTTTCAACCTCACCTACTATGTAACTATGCTCTGCTTCAGTATGTCACAGTACATGTTGGCATTCATGGTCCCCTCAATGAACTGTATCTCCCCAGTGCCGGCAGCACTCATGCAGCCCCAGACCATGACACTCCCACCACCATGTTTGACTGTAGACAACACACACTTGTCTTTGTCCTCCTCACCTGGTTGCCCCCACACACACTTGACACCATCTGAACCAAATAAGTTTATCTTGGTCTCATCAGACCACAGGACATGGTTCCAGTAATCCATGTCCTTAGTCTGCTTGTCTTCAGCAAACTATTGGGACTTCTTGTGCATCATCTTTAGAAGAGGCTTCCTTCTGGGATGACAGCCATGGCAGACCAATTTGATGCAGTGTGCGGCGTATGGTCTGAGCACTGACAGGCTGACCCCCCACCCCTTCAGCCTTTGAAGGAATGCTGGCAGCACTCATACATCTATTTCCCAAAGACAACCTCTGGATATGACACTGAGCACGTGCACTCAACTTCTTTGGTGGACCATGGTGAGGCCTGTTCTGAGCGGAACCTGTCCTGATATATCACTGTATGGTCTTGGCCACCGTGCTGCAGCTCAGTTTCAGGGTCTTGGAAATCTTCTTATAGCCTAGACCATCTTTATGTAGAGCAACAATTCTTTTTTTCAGATCCTCAGAGAGTTCTTAGCCATGAGGTGCCATGTTGAACTTCAGGTGACCAGTATGAGAGAGTGAGAGCGATAACACCAAATTTAACACACCAGCTCCCCATTCACACCTGAGACCTTGTAACACTAACAAGTCACATGACACCTGGGAGGGAAATGGCTAATTGGGTCCAATTTGGACATTTTCACTTAGGGGTGTACTCACTTTTGTTGCCAGCGGTTTAGACATTAATGGCTGTGTGTTGAGTTATTTTGAGGGGACAGCAAATTTACACTGTTATACAAGCTGTACACTCACTACTTTACATTTGTAGCAAAGTGTAATTTCTTCAGTGTTGTCACATGAAATGATATAATAAAATAATTATAATTATAAATTACTTTTGTGAGATACTGTAAATTACTCATATAATAGTGTAAGACTACATCTTACACTATTGAAGATCCTGCAGCACCAGGACAATGGAAATGCCCAAACAATGACACCATTTTGGAAAGTAAACACCCCAACGTATGTTCTATGAGGCATAATGCGTCTTTTGAACATGTAATTTTTTCCACAAGTTTTTGGAAAATGTGGAAAGAAAATAAAAACGCATTTTTTTTTACACAAAGTTGTCAATTTATAAGATATTTCTAACACATGGCATGTGCATAGCAAAAAAATGACACCCCAAAATTCATTCTGCTACTCCTGAGTATGGCAATACTACATGTGTGAGAATTTTACAAAGCCTGGCTACATACAGAGGCCCAACATGCAGGTAGCACCATCAGGTATTCTAAGGGCATACATTTTAAATCTAATTTGACTACCTATTACACTTTTGTGAGGCACTGTAGTGGCACTGATGGGCACTGTAGTGACATGGATGTGGCACAGATGAGAACAGACGTGGCATGGATGAGCACTGATGTGGAACGGATGAGCACTGATGTGGCATGGATGAGAACTGATGTGGCATGGATGTGGCAGGGATGAGAACTGATGTGTAATGGATGTGGCACGGATGAGCACTGATGTGGCACGGATGAGTACTGATGTGTAATGGATGTGGCACAGATGAGCACTGATGTGGCACGAATGAGTACTGATGTGGCACAGATGAGAACTGATGCGGCACGGATGAGCACTGATATGGCATGGATGTGGCACAGATGAGTACTGATGTGGCATGGATGAGCACTGATGTGGCACGGATGAGAACTGGTGTGGCATGGATGAGCACTGATGTGAACCATGAAACAGGCAGAGACAGAAAATGCAGTAAAAATCACACCTTTTAATAAAATGGTACAAATAGTAATTGTAGTCAAAACATAGCCAGGGTTCGGTAGCCAAATCGGGTAGTCAGAACAAGCCAGGAAATCAGGAAGCCAGAGATCAGCGTAGTCAGAGGCAGCAGACAGGATCAGGAACCAGAAGGGATGTCAGCCAGGCAAGTCTTCAACAGGAACACAGTAGAGAGTCTCCAGATATGTTGACCAAGGCAAAGACATTGAGAAAATGAATCAGGCAGTTTAAATAGCCAGAAGGGGCTGGCTGTGGGCTTGACTGATGAGCAGGAGATGATCAACAGGTGAGCTACTGTGGAACGACGAGTACTGACCAGTACCGACGAGTACCCTGAAACATGTAGAGCAAAGCTGGAATTCTTTTGCATGTAAGTGGTGTGGGGATTCTACACAAACCCCACCACCCTGCTTATCTTTGTAACAATGGTGATCCCTTCACTGTATACCCCTGCACTCTACCTGTTCTCCTTTGTTTCCTAAGCAATAACCCCTTCACTCTACTCACCTCTGCTGCGGGTATGAAGCCACTCTACCCACAAGTGCAGTATCTGGTGGCAGGCTCAATGGGCGTAGAAGTGGCTGTTTACATCCTCTAGGTGGGCAGCATGCAGAGAAGGGGGCATGATTTGCATATGAATCGTGGTGGCTTGTCGACCTCATTTACATATAAATGCCTGCACGATTTGTATATAAATAGCGGTTGATTTAAATGTGAATGCCGACCCTGGTGGTTAATTACAGAACAATACCATATGTTTATCTGCCTCTAGCAGCTGAAACAGGCTTTTAGCTGCTGCAGAGAGCTGTACAGGGCATGGTTCTGCTGCCGCATTGATCCCCTTTCCTGTCAGAGCCCCTCTGTGTGCCAGGCCCCTTAACAGGAGGACTGGTGGTGCCCCTCCTATCAGTGGCCATGCTGATGTGGCATGGATGAGCACTGATGTGGCATGGATGAGCACTGATGTGGCATGGATGAGAACTGATATGGCATGGATGTGGCACGGATGATCACTGATGTGGCACGAATGAGCACTGATGTGGCATGGATGATCACTGATGTGGCATGGATGATCACTGATGTGGCATGAATGAGCACTGATGTGGCATGGATGATCACTGATGTGGCATGGATGATCACTGATGTGGCACGGATGATTACTAATGTGGCATAGATGAGCCATGAATGGGCATAGATGAGCATGAATGAGCCATGGATGGGGATGGATGAGCCATAGATGGGGATGAATGAGGATGGATGAGCATTGAATGAGGATGGCTGGAGTATGAATGGGCACAGATCAGCTCTGTGGGCACTTCAGATCCAGCCCACAGCGCTGCTGCACCCGGCTCCCTCCTCTCCTCACACGCTGTATCGATCTGTGTGTGGAGAGCGGAGGAGCTGCACCGGATATGCCCCGGTTTGTTGACAACTAATCGCTCCGTCATTGGACGGAGCGAACACGTGGTAAAAGGCTGCTGTTATTGGCCCTTTACCCAGATCCGTGACGCGCCGGGTTCAGAGGACCCGACGGTCATGGACATTCCCGGGGGCACGATTCTGGGAGGACGTCATTGAATGCCCTCCCAGTTATCCGACCGCGCTGTGGCGTTCATTCGGCTATGGCCCGTTCGGCAAGTGGTTAATCTTACAAAGTCTGTAATTAACAGTGGATTCCATGAGTCTGTAGTTTGCTATAGATACAGGCCGGAAGAATAGCCCAGCCCCACCCTGCACAAAAAAATGTGAAACTCCTTTGTTTCTCAGCGTGCAATGATTTCAGTTTCGTTTCCCTATTCTGCTGTCAGAAATGGCGTCTGCTGATGTGAGACAGGAGCTGAACTGTTCCGTCTGTCTGGACATGTATACAGATCCTGTAAACCTGAGATGTGGACACAACTTCTGCCGGGTCTGTATTGATCGTGTGTTGGATACACAGGAGGGGTCTGGAGGTTATTCCTGTCCTCAGTGCAGAAACAAGTTCCAGGCTCGTCCTGCACTGCAGAAGAACATAACCCTACGTAACATTGTAGAGGCTTTCCGATCCACTCAGCCAGAAGAGGGGAGGACTGGAATCTTCTGTTCTTACTGCATTCACTTTCCTGTGCTTGCTGTTAAATCCTGTCTGCTGTGTGAAGCTTCTTTATGCAAGAGACACCTGGAAGTCCACAGCAATGCCCCAGAACACATCTTAACTGAACCCACCACTTCCATGGATAATAGAAAATGCTCCATCCATAAGAAGATCCTGGAGTATTACTGCACAATGGAAGCTACCTGCATCTGTGTGTCCTGCAGCTTGGCTGGAGAACACCGTGGACACAAGGTGGAGACTCTGGATGAGGCCTCTGAGAAGAAGAAACAGAAACTGAGAAATGGTCTTCAGAGACTAATCACAGAGAGAGAGGAGATTCAGGAAAGAGTCCAGAGTCTGCAGGAACATAGGAGAAACATACAGCAGAAGGCAGCTGGTGAAAAGGAGAAAGTCAATGCCCTGCTCAGAGACCTCAGGAGACAACTGGAAGACCTGGAGAACAGAGCCCTGAGGGATATTACCATGCAAGAAGAACAACTCTCGGTCCCGTTGTCTGATCTGATGCAGCAACTGGAGATAAAGAAGGACTATCTGTCCAGGAAGATACGTCACAGTGTGGAGCTTTGTAACATGACTGACCCACTGACTGTCCTACAGGAATCAGACACAGGGGACTTGTGTGATACTGAGGAGGGAGATGATGAGGACAGAGAGAGACACGATAGACTCCTCCATGATGGAGGGGATCTGGATGCGGCTGGGATCACACGGACCTTACACGCAGGCTTATCTGAGATGATGAAAGCGGTAAATAAATGTTTCAATATACAGGAAGTTGCAGACATATTACTGGATGTGAACACGGCTCATAAGAATTTACAGATATCAGATGACATGAAAACTGTATCCTGGTCAAATACGAGACAGAATCGCCGAGAAACACCGGAGAGATTTGAGACTTGTGCTCAGGTATTAGGTAGTCAGAGGTTTTCCTCGGGGCGGTATTACTGGGAAGTGGATGTCAGCCAATCGGAGCGCTGGATAGTCGGGATGTGTTACCCCAGTATAGAAAGGACGGGATGGTTTCACTCATGGATCGGGTATAATAACAAATCCTGGGGTTTGTACAGACATGATAGTCGGTGCTCAGTGATACACGACAGTACGGTGATCCTGTCACCCGGCAATCTCTCCAGTAACAGAGTCAGGATCTATGTGGATTATGAGGCCGGGCGGCTGTCCTTTTATGATCTGTGTGACCCGATCCGACACCTCCACACCTTCACCACCACCTTCACTGAGCCCCTCCATGCTGGGATATGGGTGGGAAAAGGTCCTGTAAAGTTGTCTGGAGGGAATTATAGAATGTGAGAAATGGTTGGTGGGAGCTTTAGTATCCTTGGAGAAAAGTAAAGCAGTGTAAAAATAGCAGCAGAGACACGTTCTATGAGACCCCCCTCTCCCGCTAAGCATTAGCACTACTCCAATATAAAACCAAACCCCATGGGGAATTTTGAATTGTGATCTTTTTTCGGAGAGGAAATCTGAATCCGATCTTTATAAAACTTTGTTTCTAATGTATGTTCATTCTGTTCTGGGAAGTGGTTGCCACCATCCCTATTTCTGTACTTGAAATTGGGGGAAAAAGACCCTCTTATGGGATTTTGAAGGCAACCAATAAAGAAAAATGCATAACCATTTATATATAAAAACACTTTTTATTACAAAACTCTAAAAAGACATAGCCTTGTTAAGAACACACATGGCCATATTTAGTTAAATACTAGTAGGATCTGCTCCTGGAACAATTTTTAAATTAAAGTGGTGTTCCGGCCGAAATGATACTTTTTAAATAAAAATACCCCTATAATACACAAGCTTAATGTATTCTAGTAAAGTTAGTCTGTAAACTAAGGTTTGTTTTGTTAGTTTATAGAAGTAGTTTGTTATTTTATATACTTACAGCAGGCCGTGGCCATCTTAAGTGTGGGCATCTGAAGCCAGACTGTATTTTTTCCTGGATCTCTTTCTTGCAGATCTCGCACATGCTCAGTGCAGCACAAGCAGTGTAATAGGTTTCAGGTCAGGTTTCTATAGCAACGGCAGTGTCAGAGGAAGTTGCCGCCCCTACCCAGAAGGCATTGCAAACAGGAAATGATGCGATGGGCCACGGCCAGGGAGGAGGAAGTGAAAAATGAATACAGCAGATATACAGTAGGTGCTGAGAGAAAAAAAAAAATCCAATTCATTCACAGTGCACAGTTTAGTGAGGGATGCTGAAGAGTTGTAAAAGTGGGTGGAGCTCCACTTTAAAGGTGTCATTTTTACAAGTTCCTTTTCCATGGTATGGGAATCTTTATGATCCTTGCATGAATTCACCCCTGCTCACAAGCAAGTGGAGGTTGATATGGGCAGTCATCCTGAGAAGGGGTAATATTTTTTGATAAATTGGTATGTATAATGTGATGAATATTTTGAATTTATGGTTTATTTTTTGACACCATTGTATAGGTACTATTACAACACAGGGTAAAGATGGGTGAATCTAGCATAGATGCTGCATGAAGGCATAATCTGATCAAGAGGAGGGGGGGCCTCCTTCTCAAGTGTATAAAAGCCTGTATTCTTGTTCAAATAAAAAGTTCCAGCTTTGCAGCCAAATGAGTCCTGCCTAGTTCTTGGTTGTAATATGCGGCTATAATAACGAATATCTATATTCAGACGGGAGGAAGCGGTATATGACGGAAGCAGGGGCGTAACTACCACCATAGCGACCCATGCGGGCGCTATGGGGCCCGCAGCCAAGTGGGGCCCAGTGATGATAAGAGCACCGCCGGCACAGTTTCCCAGCCAGGGGGAGAGGAAAGGAAGAGGCGAGCTGTCCGTATCAGCAGAGAGCTGAATTGCCCGATGTAAGAGCTTTCATTAGAACTTCCAGTGTTCCCGGGGCTCACGTCACATAGCTCCACCTTTTGGTCCGGTGCCTTTGATAGACAGAATGCCGATCCAATGCGGGACATGTGATGTCATCAAAGGCGTCGGGCCAAGAGGTGGGGCTATGTGACGATGAGCCCCGGGAAGACAGGAAGTTCAAATGAAAGCTATTACAGCGGGCAATCCCGCTCTCTGCTGATCCGGGTGGCTTGCCTCTTCCTCTGCATAGGTGGGGCTGTATGGGGCACAGGCAGACCAGGCTGTATTGGGCACAGGTCACGCTGTATTGGGCACAGGTCACGCTGTATGTGGCACAGGTCATGCTGCATTGACACTAGGGCAGCTGTGGGGGGGGGGGGGCTGTTTGCAGGGGGGCCCCATACAACATTTTGCTATGGGGCCCTGCTATTTCTAGTTACGCCCCTGGACGGAAGCACACAAGAAGAGTGTGGGACGTTCCGTTACAGCACCTTTTTGGATTGAACACTTATCAAACTTCATACGATTCTTGCATTGGGATAAGCTTTTTTTTTTTTTTTTTTACTTGCACTTGGATTTGGGATTATACTGTACACTTCTCATCATGTTGGAGATTGCATATTCATTATGAACTTTTCCTATTTTTTCACTTCATGAATTGGGACTTTATTTATTTAATTTTTGTGCACATTAAGTTTTGTGGATTTTCTTATTATTTATTGATTTAACACCACACTATTTGATTGGAATATCAACACACTTTTTTTGGGCACTGAGTAATGGCCGTTGATGTGAGGCTCCTGGCTCCTAGAATAAGTGTGGTTAAGGTAGCTGGTAGACATGTGCGCCATCAATAAATTTGTTTCGTTTCGTTCCGTTTTATTAATTAATTCGTAATTCGTGTCCGAAATTCAATTCGGATTCGTACGAAATACGAATTTTCGTTATTGTTACGAAAAGTTTACGAACCTAACGAAAGTTCGTTATGATAAATTTATCATTATGAGGGGCTCCCACCATCGCTGTTCTGTGCCGACTTCCTGGGGTTTTTAACTTTTAGTTTCGTTAACTTTTCGGAACAATAACGAAAGTTCGTTATGATAAATTTATCCGAAGTTCGTACAAAATTCGTATGCATAAAAATTCGTATTTCGGATCCTCACGAATGTACGAATTTCCGATTCGTACGAAACT
The DNA here is from genome assembly GCA_037952835.1 of Lithobates septentrionalis. Taxonomy (NCBI): domain Eukaryota; kingdom Metazoa; phylum Chordata; class Amphibia; order Anura; family Ranidae; genus Lithobates; species Lithobates septentrionalis. The sequence continues at coordinate 60,811 of JBBDGP010005184.1, forward strand.
AATCGCACATGTCTAGTAGCTGGCCAATGCATTACTAAGAACACATGCCACAAACTCAAGTGTCCCCAACACTTAAAGTTTATGTAATTCCTAGCAAAGATCATCTTTTTTTATTTTTATGAGGAACGGCACTTCCTGTTGCAAGCTGACAACACTAAATCACTTTCTCACGTTGAGCACCGGTGTTGTCAGCCTACCATGTGCGAGTGCAGTCGGCAATTGGGCTGCTTGTCAGGTCTATCAGATAAGCAACTCATCCCCTAAGTCAGAGATCTCCAAACTACGGCTCTTCAGCTGTTGCGGAACTACACGTCCCATGAGGCATTGCAAAACTCTAACATTCACAGACAAGACTAGGTATGATGGGAATTGTAGTTCCTGAACAACTGGAGGGCCGTAGTTTGGAGACCCCTGCCCTAAGTGAAGGGGCTCTTCATGGGCGTCCGTTGAACTTTTTCGGGGGGGGGGGGGCATCATTTTAAGGTCATGTATTGCAATTTACAATACAAAATGATGTACACAGTGGTGTCGTGGCACAGGCACTGCTGTTACCTGTGGTTCTCCAGCGATAGGCCCAGGAAAGGCACTGGCAGCCAGGCAGTGTATTCTCTGTCATCTCGGCCACTGCACGCCACGCACCTGTGACCTGTGGGAGGAGCCGGCGCCGCGCCAGCCGGATCGGCATGGGCACAACATACATTTACACAGGCAGAGGCAGGCTGAGGCAGCAGCCAATCACGGAACAGCCGGGTCACGGTGATGTTAAGTAGAGGCTCGAGCGGCAGAGCCAATCCGATGCTCAGGCCGGGGGTGAGGAGGGAGGGATGGAGGTGTGGTCGGAAAAGACTGAGAGCAGCCCCAGCCCCCAGGCCAGCAGCAGACTTTGAAAAAAAAGTCCACGGCTGCTGCAGAGGCGGCCACGGCGGCCATTGCAACACAGGGGGCAAGTGTCTTCACTCTGGCTTCAACACTCTTATGATTCCAGGGGGAGGCAATTGGCCCCCTTGCCCTATGGTGCTCTTATCACTTAGCCCCCCTCTTTCCCCAACGCTTTACCTTTAACCTGTCCTAAGTAAACCTTAGAAATTTTGACAATGTTTTTACTGTTGCCTGCACTTTCCTCTCCCAGTGACGACTACACCCTCTATTCTTTTTATTGATGTCCAAGTAACCGGAAGCAAGGAAGAATCTCCACGGGGGGGGAGTTATAGATGGGAATGAACACGTAACATAAGATGAAACTTTCCCACCAAAAAAAAATGACCTGGAGTTATGCTTAACATTCTCTACCCTATTCAATCTACTTCTCAACACTTAACCCTTATAGTACTGCACCCCAACACTAACCTTATACCCTGTAGCCCCCCCCCCCCCAATACTTACCTGAGCCTCCTCTCGATCCAGCTATGTGCACAGGTGCCTTGGCTGTCCCTGGTCTCTCTCTCCTCAGTGGCTGAGACACAGCAGCGAGAGCCAATGGCTCCCACCGCTGTCAATCACAACCAGTGAGCCGATGAGACAAGAGCGGGGAGCAGGGCCGAGCCGTGGCTCTATGCATCTTATATGGCACTAGTGCCCCCATAGCAAGCGGCTTGCTATGGGGGGCACTGGTCAAGAGGGAGGAGCCAGAAACCCGAGAAAAGGAGGATCGCGGCTGCTCTAGCAGGTAAGTATGACATGTTTTAGAAAAAAATAAAATAACTTTTAATAACAAAGCAGGCAGGCCCCGTTCTCTACATAATTGGTGGCGGATTTATAGGATCTTTTACAATCAGATTGTATAGCGAATAGTCGTTCTAAAAGGCCCACTTATACATTTAATTTACATGCGTCTATAAGTCATAGGAGAGAGAGGCTGTGACTGATCTGAGTATCTGAATTATTATGACTTGCTAGCATAACATAACCTTCTAGATATCTGCTAACAGAGAACAATAGACCTCATTTACCTACATAACAAAAGCAAACACACCGTCGTCATAAATCTCCAGATCCGAGACGGGAACTGTACATTGGTTCCAGGAAAGTACCTTGTATTTGACATTTTATATAACTTACAGTGGTGCTCAAAAGTGTGCATACCCTTTGGTAATATACAGTATGTACCATTTTTAAACAAAAACAAATGTGTGCATGCAAAATAAATTTTTTATATTTCTTATGGGTTTCCAATTCTGTAGCTGTAGGTCATAACAGAATGGCCAAATGATAAAACAAAGCATGGCAAAAAGTAAACCAATGAAATGTCCCCTGCTTAAAAGTCTGTATCTCTTAGACCTTAATACTGTGTATTGCCCCCCCTTTACCATCAATGACAGCGGTCAGTGTTTTGTAGTAGTTGTCTATGCGGGTGGTAGAGCTGCCCATTCGTCTTGGCAAAATTCCTCCAGGTCAAGCCGAGTCTTTGGTTGTCTTGCATGAACCGCATGTTTGAGATCTCCCCAGAGTGGCTCGATGATATTAAGGTCAGGAGACTGCGATAGCCACTCCAGAACCTTCACCTTTTTCTGCTGTAACCACTGGAGGGTCAACTTGGCCTTGTGCCTACAGTCATTGTTGTGCTGGAAAGTCCAAGACCGTCCTATGTACAGCTTTCGTGCGGATAGGAAGGGTGTTCTGAGAACATACCAAATTAATCTTTAGAGCTCATACACCTATCCAATCACTAGAGAGCGGTGACATCACTGAGAATGCAGCCTATCCATTCACTAGAGACCAATGACATCACTGAGAATGCAGCCTATCCAATCACTAGAGACCGGTGACATCACTGAGAATGCAGCCTATCCAATCACTAGAGACCAGTGACATCACTGAGAATGCAGCCTATCCAATCACTAGAGACCGGTGACATCACTGAGAATGCAGCCTATCCAATTACTAGAGACCGGTGACATCACTGAGAATGCAGCCTATCCATTCACTAGGGACCAATGACATCACTGGGAATAGAGCCTATCCATTCACTAGGGACCAATGACATCACTGGGAATGCAGCCTATCCATTCACTAGAGACCAATGACATCACTGAGAATGCAGCCTATCCAATCACTAGAGACCGGTGACATTACTGAGAATGCAGACTATCCATTCACTAGGGACCAATGACATCATGACATCACTGGGAATGCAGCCTATCCAATCACTAGAGAGCAGTGACATCACTGAGAATTCAGCCTATCCAATCACTAGAGACCGGTGACATCACTGAGAATGCAGCCTATCCAATCACTAGAGACCGGTGACATCACTGAGAATGCAGCCTATCCAATCACTAGAGACCGGTGACATCACTGAGAATGCAGCCTATCCATTCACTAGGGACCAATGACATCACTGGGAATAGAGCCTATCCATTCACTAGGGACCAATGACATCACTGGGAATGCAGCCTATCCATTCACTAGAGACCAATGACATCACTGAGAATGCAGCCTATACAATCACTAGAGACCGGTGACATCACTGAGAATGCAGACTATCCATTCACTAGGGACCAATGACATCATGACATCACTGGGAATGCAGCCTATCCAATCACTAGAGAGCAGTGACATCACTGAGAATTCAGCCTATCCAATCACTAGAGACCGGTGACATCACTGAGAATGCAGCCTATCCAATCACTAGAGACCGGTGACATCACTGAGAATGCAGCCTATCCATTCACTAGGGACCAATGACATCACTGGGAATGCAGCCTATCCAATCACTAGAGAGCGGTGACATCACTGAGAATGCAGCCTATCCATTCACTAGGGACCAATGACATCACTGGGAATGCAGCCTATCCAATCACTAGAGAGCGGTGACATCACTGAGAATTCAGCCTATCCAATCACTAGAGACCGGTGACATCACTGAGAATGCAGCCTATCCATTCACTAGAGACCAATGACATCACTGGGAATGCGGCCTATCCAATCACTAGAGATCGGTGACATCACTGAGAATGCAGCCTATCCATTCACTAAAGAGCAGTGACATCACTGAGAATGCAGCCTATCCATTCACTAAAGAGCAGTGACATCACTGGGAATTGACCTACAGTATATGTAATAAATTGTATAAAACACTAGACTTGTGCACAACGGGAAATTTCGTTTAGTTTCGGTTCGTTGTCATTCGTGAAATACATCATTTCGTTCTGTTATATTCATTATGTTACGTTAACTCGTTTTACTTGTTATTATTCAAAGAGTGTCGATATTCGTTGTACTGAATTTCAAATCATGTCGAATTCATTCATTATATATCCAGTGATTGCAGCCTATCCAATCATACAGTGATTGGATAGGTTGCATTCTCAGTGATGTCATCGCTCTCTAGTGATTGGATAGGCTGCATTCTCAGTGATGTCATCGCTCTCTAGTGATTGGATAGGCTGCATTCTCAGTGATGTCATTAGTCTTTAAAGCGGAACTTGAGTTATTTTTTCATCTTTCCATCTATTAAATCTTGTTGTTTTAACTTTGGATAGTAAAACATGCCAGTAAATCCCTTATACAGCCCACTTCCTGTTTCTCGTCTGGTCATTATCCTAGTCTTATCCTAGTCAACATGCACAGCTCACTCTCTCTCTCTCTCTCTGGTGAGAGTTTGCCAGGAAAGGGGGGGGGGGGGGGGTTGTGAGTCATAAGAGGGCCAATGAGAGCTGCAGAGCCGGAAGGTGTGTGTGTCTGTGTAAATCCAGGAAGCGAACAGGCAGCAGCTTCAGTTACATAGTTAGTAAGGTTGAATAAAGACACCAGTCCATCCAGTTCAAACTGAGTGATTGTGGGTGCGTGTTTACAATTCTCCCTATCCCTGTACATTGTGTCTCATTAAGACGCTCATCTATTATATTATTATTTATTTAAGGTGCCCATATAGCGCCCTCAATTTGCGCAGCGCTCCACACATACATCGCATTCACATCAGTCCCTTACCCCTCAAGGAGCCCACAATCCAAGGTCCCCAACTCACATTCATATACTAGGGCCAATTTTTGGACAGAAGCCAATTAACCTACCAGCATGTCTTTGGACAGCTTCAGCTGCCCACAGTTAAAATGGATGCAGCCAGACTTAGTGGAGGGAGATTTCCAAACACACAAATATATATATATATATTTTTTAATATATTTTAATCACTTCCATACCGGGCCATAGTAAAAGGATGCCGGCAGGAAAACTCTGCCATCCTGAGTGGGCTTCATATGACGTCCTCCCGTTCTTGCCGCTCCTGCGGGTCCCCGGGGGCCCGCAGTGCGGCGATCGGGGATGAGGCATGTCCCTCGAAACACAGCCAATCCCAAATCAGTGTAAAGAGTCAATAAAAATGGCTCCTTACCACATGACCGGCTGTGTCCAATCACAGCCGGTCACATGCACTGTCCTTGTGCGGGGCGCGAAGAGCGGCGATCGGGAACGAGGCTTGTCACCCTGACGCAGCCAATCAGGGACGAGTATCAGAATGTATTTTGGGGTGTAATTTCTGCTATGTACATGCTATGCGTTAGAAATCTCTTATAAATTGACCACTTTGTGTTAAAAAACAAACAAAACAAAATAGTTTTCATTTTCTTTCCACATTTTTCGAAGACTTGTAGAAAAATATGAACCGTTCAAAAGACTTATAATGCCTCATAGAATGTACGTTCCTGGTGCTCCAGGGCCTTTAAAAGTGTAATAGATCGTTCGGAAAATAGATGTGTAATTTATGTTTCTAGAACGCCTGAAGGTGCTCCCTGCATGTTGGGCCTCTGTATGTGGCCAGGCTGTGGAAAAGTCTCACACATGTGGTATCACCACATGTAGCAGAATATATTTTGGAGTGTAATTGGAAGTATGCCGAGTGTGAGAAATAACCTGTTATTATGACAATTGTGTGTTGAAGAAATGAGGCCGTCAGTACATCAGATGTGATCAATTTCCAATGATTGGCACCATAGCTTGTAGACGCTATAACTTTCACACAGACCAAATAATTTACACAAATTGGGGTTATTTTTTACCAAAGATATGTAGCAGTATAAATTTTGGCCCAAATTTATGAATAAAAATGACTTATTTGCTAAATTTTATCAGAAACTAACAAAAGAAAAAAAAAAAGTTTTTTTTTTCAAAATTTTCGCTCTTTTTTCACTTCTGTCGCAAAAAAAAATAAAAAACCCAGTGGTGAGTAAAATCCACCAAAAAAAAAAAAAAGCTCTATTTGTGTGAAAAATAAAATGATAAAAATTTTGTTTGGGTACAGTGATTGGCAAAGTGTGAGAGCGCTGAAAGCTGAAAATTGGTCTGGACAGCAAAGGAGTATAAGCGCCCGGTATTGAAGCGGTTAATGCTGTGTCCCTATTGGGGAGATTCATACTTTGTCTTGGTGACCATAGTATCAGGAGAGAATAGGATGTTACTAAACAGAAGAAATCTTCCCATGTGGCCACGCGTTTCAGCTACAAGTGTGTTTTCTCTCAAGGTCTATTGTGACTCTGGGACAGGAAGTGAAGGCTTCACACAGGACCACAGACGGCAATAGTGAAAAAACTCAACAGGGGTAACTCTTCCCTACTCCATCCAAAACGTTTTAGCTCCAGGAACGCTTTAAAGCCCCAGTTCAGGCTCATTTGGATTGGAGGGATGGAAATAAGCGGAACTACTTGTCTTGGTCCTTGCTCCCGCAGGCCCTCTTCCTCTTCATGCAAACAGCCCCATGAAGACTTTTCTTCTCACTTCCTGGCTGGTCACAGCTCTCACAAGACCCCTGCTCCTACAGTGTAAGGGAATAAGGCAAGGGCCCGTCCTCAACCTGGAGTAACAGACAGCGGAGGGGAGCACTGCATTCTGGGGAAGAGAGGAATGTGGTATCCATTTGTAATTATTCCCTTCCAAAGCGAGGGAACACCAGAACAAGTGTCCCTATGAAGGCTAGGTTTACACTTGAGGTTCTTCAAGCATTTTTGGAGCTTTTTTTAGGTTAAGTAACGCTTGTACATGCGTTTTTCACGCTTAAGTGTTTTTGTTTTAGCCAGTGGAAAGCTGGCTACTGGGAGGAGATTCGAAAAATGTGTTTTCAGGCACTTCCATTCTATAAGGACCAATAGATGAGACTTCCCCAAAGAAGGTTGTGTGCTTTTTCAAGCGACAAGCTTTAAGCAACATGATGCTCAGATGTGAATGGGCACCATAGGATACAATGGGAATCTTCATGTCGACCGTTGAAATGCTTCTAGAAAAGCGCTTCATGTCGCCCCGGTGTGAAGCAGGACCCAAGGATTTCCCCTCTATTCCTATTCTAGTGACATTCAAAATTCTAGATTTTCCCTCATTTTCAATCCTGATGACAACGTTGACCATTAAAAGGTGGAAGAATCGCCCCACAGGGAATGCAGACATCAATAAAGATATGCAGAGGTTGCAACCTTTTACCCCTATCCAAGTCTAGCTTTAGGGCTGTTGCACACAGGCGGTTGGGCCCGTTTACCACTTCAATACCGGGTACTTTTACCCCCTTCCTGCCCAGGCCAGTTTTCAGCTTTCAGCACTGTCACACTTTGAATGACAATTGCGCGGTCATGCAACACTCTACCCAATTTTTATAATATTGTTCACACAAATAGAGCTTTTTTTTGGTAGTATTTATTCACCACTGGGTTTTTATTTTTTGCTAAACGAAAAAAGACCGAAAACTGAAAAAACACTTTTCTTTGTTTCCGGTTATAACATTTTGCAAATAAATAATCTTTCTTCATTCAATTTAGGCCCAAATGTATTCTGTTACATTTCTTTGGTGAAAATAACTCAACTCAGTGTATATTATTTAGTCTTTTGGGAAATTATAGAGTCCACAAACTATGGGATATATCTGAAAATGTATCAATCCTGATGTACTGACGGCTGAACTCATTTCTTGAGGCCCAAAAATGTCAGAACAGTACAAATATTCCCCAAATTACCCCTTATTGGAATGTAGACAGTCCAAGGTATTTAGAAAGAGGCATGGCAAGTTTTTTTTTTTGAAAATTAAGAAATTATATATACACATACACACACACACACAGGAAAAGTATTTGATCCTCCTGCTGATTTTGTATGTTTGCTCACTGACAAAGTAATTATCAGTCGTTAATTTTATTGGTCGGTTTATTTTAACAGTGAGGGATAGAACAACAACAAAAATATCCAGAAAACCGCATTTCAAAAAAGTTATAAAAATTGATTTGCATTTTAATGAGTGAAATAAGTATCTGATCCCTTATCAAATCAGCAAGACTTCTGGCTCCCAGGTGTCTTCTATACAGGTAACAATCGGAGATTAGGAGCACTCCCTTTACGAGAGTGCTCCTAATCTCAGCTTGTTACCTGTATAAAAGATACCCGTCCACAGAAGTAATCGGATTCCAATCTCTCCACCATGGCCAAGACCAAAGAGCTGTCCAAGGATGTCAGGGACAAGACTGTAGACCTACACAAGGCTGGAATGGGCTACAAGACCATCGCCAAGCAGTTTGGTGAGAGGGTGACAAGAGTTGGTGCGATTATTCGCAAAATGGAGGAAACGCAAAAAACTGTCCATCTCCTTCGATCTGGGGCCCCATGCAAGATCTCACCTCATGGAGTGTTAGTGACAACGGTGAGAAATCAACCCAGAAATACATGTGAGAATCTGGTCAATGATCTCAAGGCAGCTGGGACCATAGTCATCAAGAAAACAATTGGTAACACACTATGCCGTGAAGGACTGAAATCCTGCAGCGCCCGCAAGGTCCCCCTGCTCAAGAAAACACATGTACAGGCCCTGTCTGAAGTTTGCTAATGAACATCTGAATGATTTAGAGGAGAACTGGGGGAAAGTGTTATGGTCAGGTGAGACCAAAATCGAGCTCTTTGGCATCAACTCAACTCGCCATGTTTAGGAGGAGGAGTGCTACCTATGACCCCAAGAACACCGTCCCCACCCACAAACATATAGGTGGAAACATGATTTGGGGGTGTTTTTCTGCTAAGGGGACAGGACAACTTCATCACATTAAAAAGGGACAATTATCAGGGCCATGTACTGTCAAATCTTGGGTGAGAACCTCCTTCCCTCAGCCAGGGCATTGAAGATGGGTCATGGATGGGTATTCCAGCATGACAATGACCCAAAACACACGGCCAAGGCAACAAAGGAGTAGCTAAAGAAGAAGCACATTAAGGTCCTGGAGTGGCCTAGCCAGTCTCCAGACCTTAAAGTGGATGTAAATCAGATTCATGAAATTTGACCTGGGCACATACAGTTGTGCTCATAAGTTTACATACCCTGGCAGAATTTATGATTTCTTGGCCATTTTTCAGAGAAAATGAATGATAACACAAAAACTTTTCTCTCGCTCATGGTTGGTGTTTGGCTAAAGACATTTATTATCAATCAACTGTGTTTACTCTTTTTAAATCATAATGGCAACAGAAACTACCCAAATGACCCTGATCAAAAGTTTACATAGCCAAGGTCTTAATACCATGTATTGCCCCCTTTAACATCAATGACAGCTTGAAATCTTTTGTGGTATTTGTGGATGAGGCTCTTTATCTTCTCAGATGGTAAAGCTGCCCATTCATCTTGGCAATAAGCCTCCAGTTCCTATAAATTCTTGGGTTGTCTTGCATGAACTGCACATTTGAGATCTCCCCAGAGGGGCTCAATGATATTGAGGTCAGGAGACTGAGATGGACACTCCAGAACCTTCACTTTATTCTGCTGTAGCCAATGACGGGTCGACTTGGCCTTGTGTTTTGGATCATTGTCATAGTTACATACTTACATAGTAGGTGAGGTTGAGAAAAGACACAAGTCCAACTTATGTGTGTGATTATATGTCAGTAATACCTTGTATATCCCTGTATGTTGCAGTCGTTCAGGTGCTTATCTAATAGTTTCTTGAAGCTATCAATGCTCCCCGCTGAGACCACCGCCTGTGGAAGGGAATTCCACATCCTTGCCGCTCTTACAGTAAAGAACCCTCTACGTAGTTTAAGGTTAAACCTCTTTTCTTCTAATTTTAATGAGTGGCCACATGTCTTGTTAAAGTTCCTTCTGCAAAAAAGTTTTATCCCTATTGTGGGGTCACCAGTACGGCATTTATAAATTGAAATCATATCCCCTCTCAAGCGTCTCTTCTCCAGAGAGAATAAGTTCAGTTTTCGCAACCTTTAGTCATAACTAATATCCTCCAGACCCTTTATTAGCTTTGTTGCCCTTCTTTATACTCGCTCCATTTCCAGTACATCCTTCCTGAGGACTGGTGCCCAGAACTGGACAGCATACTCCAGGTGCGGCCGGACCAGAGTCTTGTAGAGCTGGAGAATTAACGTTTTATCTCTGGAATGAATCCCCTTTTTAATGCCAATATTCTGTTTGCTTTGTTAGCAGCAGCTTGGTATTGCATGCCATTGCTGAGCCTATCATCTACTAGGACCCCCAGGTCCTTTTCCATCCTAGATTCCCCCAGAGGTTCTCCCTCCATTGTATAGATTGCATTCATATTTTTGCCACCCAAATGCATCATTTTTCTACATTGAACCTCATTTGCCATGTAGTTGCCCACCCCAATAATTTGTTCAGACCTTTTTGCAAGGTTTCCACATCCTGCGAAGAAGTTATTGCCCTGCTTAGCTTAGTATCATCTGCAAATACAGAGATTGAACTGTTTATCCCATCCTCCAGGTCATTTATGAACAATATAAATAGGATTGGTCCCAGCACAGAACCCTGGGGAACCCCACTACCCACCCCTGACCATTCTGAGTACTCCCCATTTATCACCACCCTCTGAACTCACACTTGTAGCCAGTTTTCAATCCATGTACTCACCCTATGGTCCATGCCAATGGACCTTATTTTGTACAGTAAAATGTTTATGGGGAACTGTTTCAAATGCTTTTGCAAAATCCAGATACACCACGTCTACAGGCCTTCCTTTATATAGATGGCAACTCACCTCCTCATAGAAGGTTAATAGATTGGTTTGGCAAGAACGATTCTTCATGAATCCATGCTGATTACTGCTAATGATACTGTTCTTATTACTAAAATCTTGTATATAGACCCTCATCATCCCCTCCAATAGTTTACATACTATTGATGCTAGGCTAACTGGTCTGTAATCCCCAGGGATGTATTTTGGGCCTTTTTTAAATATTGGTGCTACATTGGCTTTTCTTCAATCTGCTAGTAACATTCCAGTCAGTAGACTGTCAGTAAAAATTAGGAACAACGGTCTGGCAATTACTTGACTGATGTCCCCAAGTACCCTCGGGTGCAAGCCATCTGGTCCCGGTGATTTATTAATGTTAAGTTTCCCAAGTCTAATTTTAATTCTGTCCTCTGTTAACCATGGAGGTGCGTCCTGTGATGTGTCATGAGGATAAACACTGCAGTTTTGGTTACTGAAACCCCCCAATTCCCACGTGAAGACTGAAGAGAACAAAGTCAATACCTTTGCCATCTCCTGATCCTTTGCAACCAGATGTCCTTCCTCATTCTTTATGGGCCAATATGGTCTGTCTTCCTTTTTTACTGTTTACATACTTAAAGAATTTCTTGGGATTTTTTTTTGCTCTCCTCCGCTATGTGTCTTTCATGTTCTATCTTAGCCGTCCTTATTGCACACTTACATTTCTTGTTGCATTCTTTATAGTCTGAATGCTGAGGATGATCCCTCAACCTTGTATTTTTTGAAGGCCTTCTCCTTTGCTTTTATATGCATTTTTACATTGGAGTCAAGCCATCCAGGACTTTTGTGCGCTCTTTTAAATTTATCACCCAATGGGATGCATTGGCTTATGCCCTTATTTAATATGCTCTTAAAGCAAACCCATCTCTCCTCCATGGTCTTTGTTCCTAAGATTTTATCCCAATTTATGCCTTCTATCAAGGTCCGTAGTTTAGGGAAGTTGGCTCTTTTGAAATTCATTGTCTTTGTATTCCCCTTATGTTTCCTATTTGTGTGATTTATACTGAAGCCAATTGACCTGTGATAGCTGTTGCCTAAATTGGCCCGTATTTCCACATCCGTGATCAGGTCTGTATTGTTGGTAATCAGTAGATCCAGTAACGCTTTATTTCTAGTTGGTGCGTCCACCATCTGACCCATAAAATTGTCCTGCAAGACATTTAGGAACTGGCGAGCCTTAGATGAATGCGCGGTTCCCTCCGCCCAGTCTATGTCTGGATAATTAAAATCACCCATTATGATAACACTTCCCATCCTTGCTGCTAATCCAAATTAAGATAGGAGATCAGTCTCCCCCTCCTCCCTCAGGTTCGGGGGCCTATAGCATACTCCCAGTATTATTTTCCCCTTAGCGTGTCATGTTGGAATGTCCAAGTATGTCCCATGCGCAGCTTCCTGGCTGATGAATGCAAATGTTTCTCTAGTATTTTTTGATAACATACTGTATTCATCTTGCTAACAATTTAGATCAAATTTCCCGTGCCTTTGTAGCTCACACATCCCCAAAACATCAGCCACCCACCTCCGTGTTTCACAGTGGGAATGGTGTACCTTTCATCATAGGCCTTGTTGACTCTTCTCCAAATTTAGTGTTTATGATGGTGGCCAAAAAGCTCAATTTTGGTCTCATCATTTCAAATGACTTTGTGCTAAAACTTATGTAGGGAGATGTGTTTCATCCGGGGCTGTTCACTTCACTTGGGTATATGTGAGGGTTTACATCCACTTTAATCCCATAGAAAACATGTAGAGGAAGCTGAAGGTTCGAGTTACCAAACTTCAGCCTTGAAACCTTAAATGACTTGGAGAGGATCTGCAAAGAGGACAAAATCCCTCCTGAGATGTGTGCAAACCTGATGGCCAACTACAAGAAACGTCTGACCTCTGATTGCCAACAAGGGTTTCTCCACCAAGTACCAAGTCAAGTTTTGCAAAGGGGTCAAATACTTATTTCACTCATTAATATGTAAATCAGTTTATAACTTTTTTGAGAAGCGTTTTTCTGGATATTTTTGTTATTCTGTCTCTTATTGGTAAAATAAACCGATCATTAAAATTATAGACTGATCGTTTCTTTGTCAGCGGGCAAACTTACAAAATCAGCAGGGGGATCAAATGCTGTTTTTCCCCCTTACTGTATATATTTAGATTTTTACAATGTTTTTTTTTTTTACACGCTTTGACCAGAGCAATATATTGTACCATAGTAACATTGTACTACTCTGGGGAAGTGATGAGGATTTTAAAATGTTATTTTTTTATTTTACACATTAGGTTTGCATATAGCAATGCATTTTACTGAATGCAATTGATTCAGTTTGTTTTGATGAGCTGTGATTGGCCACAGCTGATCACATGGCACAGATGGGCTGATTAGCCCAGTCTGTACCATGTGATCACTGTGACCAATCACAGCTAGCAACACAATTGTACACAATGGATGGCTTGAAAAGAAAGCCATCTATTGTATACAACTGTCATGTGACCTGCTGTGATTGGTTACAGTGGTCACATGGTACCGGCAGCGGGCCTGGTAGAACGGTCAGTTTGGTGGACCCAGCCGGTGACAGACTGCGCTGCAGCGTGACCCAGATCTGGGAGGACGTCATAGGACAGTGATGGCAAACCTTGGCACCCCATATGTTTTGGAACTACATTTCCCATGATGCCCATGCACTCTGCAGTGTAGCATCATGGGAAATTTAGTTCCAAAACATCTGGAGTACCAAGGTTCGCCATCACTGTCATAGGACATCCACCCGGATTAACGAGAGGCCTGCCCAGCCTATAGTTAACCTGTTCCCGTCAGCTGTATGCACATATGTGGTGGCTGAGCAGGTGGGTTTTAAGGCTGACCCGCTGCGCATGTGTGTCCATGGGGAACGGCTCGCAGTAAGCTTGCACACTTGCAATTGGGAGCATCCAATCATGTGACTGCTTTGACAGCCAATCACCAGCGGTCAACCTGGACAGAGAGCCGGCCTCCTGGCATTTAGACCCTGTTAAGGGCTGGTGGGGTGATGGCAAGAAGTTGTTTAAAAAAATAAAAATAAATAAAAACAAACAAAAAACACAGTAAACACAACAACATTTTATAATAAATTCCAGTGCTATAATTTATTTTTCAAAATTGATAAATTTGTACATAAAGGGAATAGTCAATCCATTAAAGACAAAAAAAAGACCTGACTTGAAAATAGAAGCATATGTTATTAAAAAATGAAAGAAAAAAAAACCACACATTTGATCAGAACGTAATCTGCCCATTTGTCAGCCATATTGTGAAACACAACAAACCGCCACGTGAGACAAAACTTATGTACAAAAGTGATTGTTAAATAAGGCTTTTCACAACCAGAAAATTGGATTCAGATTTTGTTCTTTTTTATTTTTTTAATCCAACGTTAGAAAAATGAAGGTGTGTGAACTCGGACATTCATAGTACTATGTGCTGAGAAATGGAGCAGGGACCTGCGCCCCGACGACGGTTTCATAGCCATCCGCAACCAGAGGTAGATACGACCTGGAGAGGCAAGTGCTTTGACGCAGGTGCTGCGGACTGCTGGCTATGGGACCGTCCTCGGGATCGGCTGCCGTTTTTTTTTCATTAAAAAGGGATTTTCTACTATTTCCCTTCATGTTTGTGGAGTCATAAGAGAACCGTTCTCAGAGAGTGAGAAAGCCAAAGGAAAGTAATAATGTAACAGACGTCTTTTTATTTTATACAAAAGGAGTCACAATCTTGTTTGCGATTTTTTTTGGGCATGTAGGTCACTTCGGGTAAAATGGCCACAACAAAGGTCATTCCATCCTCCCACAGCCACTGGGATATAAAAAGAGTACCTGTTGTCTATGGAGGCAGCTAGTGTGCTCAGATTGGTAGCCTACTGGTTCGCTAGGAAGAAAACTTTGCTGAGGCACTTGTGCCACTGCATCTACTAAATTTCTAGATATTAAAAATGGCAGCATAAAAAACGCCTTTGGTGCACCAGAATCCTGCTGTAGTCATGTGACCATTAAAGACCTAGGCACCTGGTTATGCCATATCCGCTCAAAGGACCAGCATTCAGGTAGAACTGCTGACCCTTACCATTCAGGCCCGGGCTCACATAAGACCCCTTTCACACTGAGCCGCCCTGGACATCGGCGCTAAAGCAGCACTGTTTTTAGTGCCACTTTACCATCATTTTAGCGCCACTATTCAGCGGTTAAAACCTCCCCGCTAGCGGCCGAAAAGGGGTTAAATCCACCCGCAAAACACCGCTGCAGCGGTGTATACACCGCTGCAAAGTAGCTGCTGGCAGGACTTTTTGTGAAGCCCTGCCAGCGCAGCGCCCCAGTGTGAAAGCACTTGGGCTTTCACACTTGGTTTGCAGCTGAGGCTTTTTTCAGGCGCTATGCTGGCGCTATTTTTAGCGCTGTAGCGCCTGAAAAACGCCTCCAGTGTGAAAGGGGTCTAAGTGCGGCCGCGGTTTCGTGCCTGCGGTCCGGTGCGTTACTGTTCACCGGTTCAAGACGACATTTTTGCCCGAATTTGCACTTGAACCGGACCCAAAAAAAAAGCACAGGACCCCTTTTTTGCAATTAGCACCGCGGACACCCACAGACCTTTGTGAACCACCTCCATTGAGAAATATACACTTAAGGAAAATGAATACAGTGGGACACAATGCCAAACCACCTGAAAAAAATGATTCTACTTGGAAAGGGCTTGTAGTTGTGGGCGGCAAAAACAAGCAGCTGAGCCATGTTTGTTTTAGCAGCCCCTCTCCAAGCTGCAAAGGCAGCCGGACGGGGATGCACACGTGCTGTAACAAGAATTACACCCCGCAGTGCTCGCTGGGCAGTACCGCCACAAAACCTGACCAATTCAAGGTGCGGTAGTGAGGGGACTTACTGCCGCCTCCCCACCTGTCAAACGTCCCTGCTGCGGATCACTTCTCAGAGGGGTGGCAATGATAGCCACACATCTGACTTAGCCTAAGTGAGCGGGGTGGGCACGGTCACGGAAGTTGGGGGGTGGGGTCTCCTTTGACTGTAGGTTGAATACCAATAGAGCCGCTCCATCACACAGGCACGCTTCAAAAAGTCAATGTGACTCCCACAATAAAATGTACCAATACATGTTCAGTCAGCTAGCACAGATTTATATAAGATGAAAGAAAAAAAAAATGGTATTTTACAAAAATTCTGCTGGAAATCCCACGTCTGCAATCCAGCGGGGACACGCCAGGGTGCCAAGCACACAGCTCCTCCATATGTGGTAGCCGGCGGCACTTCTGTGGAGGACGCTGCTTTACTGGACGTCTCAAGCAGGGATATAAGGCTCCAAAGTGTCATTAGTGACCTACACAACACACAACTGTGGAAACCGATGGCTAGTGCGCCACCTTTTGGCCAAAATAATCATTTTACAAAAATCCACAAGCAATCGGGGGGAGGGGAACAAAAATACAGTAAAATATACCGTGTACTCGTTTCTAAGCTTCACGTTTACAATTCGGCTCAAATCGTTTTACCATTCTTGGCAACAAGATATAACCAGACTATAGGAATTCATATTCATTCATATGTAGTATATACATTGACATTTAGTGTACCTGCTCTTTCCTGACATGTCTGAACAAAGGATGGGCAGCAGATCCGTAAGCTTTGTAGATCGTTTGTATTACCTTATCTCTTATGCTTGTACAGGCTGTAAAAGTAGAATATGTAAATGTATTAAGTTATGGACACGTGATCAACCTAACCCTTACCACCAGCTCCCACCGGCCCTTAAATCATTTCCTCGGCTTCCTGATCATGTGATTGGCTGTTACAGCAATCACGTGACTAGGAGCTATCCTAAAAGCTCCTAATTGGATATAGTGAAGAGAAGCCATCGGCGCCGAGGGAACGCGATCACAGTACTGGGGGGGTCAGGAGGGGAGAGCGATCACAGTACTGGGGGGGTCAGGAGGGGAGAGCGATCACAGTACTGGGGGGGTCAGGAGGGGAGAGCGATCACAGTACTGGGGGGGTCAGGAGGGGAGAGCGATCACAGTACTGGGGGGGTCAGGAGGGGAGAGCGATCACAGTACTGGGGGGGTCAGGAGGGGAGAGCGATCACAGTACTGGGGGGGTCAGGAGGGGAGAGCGATCACAGTACTGGGGGGGTCAGGAGGGGAGAGCGATCACAGTACTGGGGGGGTCAGGAGGGGAGAGCGATCACAGTACTGGGGGTCAGGAGGGGAGAGCGATCACAGTACTGGGGGTCAGGAGGGGAGAGCGATCACAGTACTGGGGGTCAGGAGGGGAGAGCGATCACAGTACTGGGGGTCAGGAGGGGAGAGCGATCACAGTACTGGGGGTCAGGAGGGGAGAGCGATCACAGTACTGGGGGTCAGGAGGGGAGAGCGATCACAGTACTGGTGGGCGCCAAGGGAATGCGCTCCCATCATTTAAAAGTGACTCCAGCTGTGTATGACATCGCATTAAAACCCCTTAGCTCAATGCAAGTCTACAGTGAAGAGGTAGGCAAGCTTGGACCTCCAGCCATTGGGACACTACAAGTCCCATGATGCACCCCAACAGGCATGACTCCCACAGTCCTGATGGAATTTGTAGCTTCAGCCCAGCTGGAGTGCCAAGGTTGCCTATCCTTCCCATTGACCTTCAAGTGAGACTCTAGAGCTGGTCATACAAGTGGCAATGTTCAGTGAATTTCAATCGCCTTCAAATGAACGGGAACCACACACACACAATCAATCAAGTAATCACCAGAAACTAAGAAATCTACCACTGAGTTCAGTTGACCAACCAGAATTTGAATGATGACTGTAAAAATGGGCAGCTTTTTGATCTTGACACCCATTTTACATCTTCAACTGCTTTGAGGTTTTAAAAAAGAAAAAAAACAGGATCAAAAAATATGATCGCTTTATCAAACGGTCACCTGTATGGTCAGCTCAAGTGATCTCCTCCACACTTCTAACAGTTCTGCAAGGACATGGACTGTGCCGTCTGACATACAGTGAGCCACTAGAGTAGTCATTCTCAACCAGGGTTCCTCAAGAGGTTCCTAAGGGTTCCTTAAGCAATTCTTGCCTTTCAGATAAGTTCCCACTGACACCACTCATCTTTTTACTATCCATAAAGGGAATAATTCTTCCAACTGGCCACAAGTGTAGGGAGCATTCTCTGCAGAGACCATCACATTAATGGAACGTAAGCTCCAGATATAGCAATTATAAGCAGGGGTTCCCTGAGACAGCAAAAGTTACTTTAAAGGGTTCCTTCGTGTTACAAAGGTTGAAAAAAGCTGCATAAGCAAAATTTTGATCTTGGGTTATAAAAGAATGACCAATATTATCCCATAATCAAATACATCACAAAATATAATGTAAAATAATTACATTTAGATACATTTTTATTAAAGTTTACAGACAAAATACGTGCTCACTTTTATCTTCAAAGCGGCAGCAAAGTAAAAATTTATAGAAAGTTTACTTAAAGAAAAGCTAGTCTTGCACACCTATCCAGGGGCAGTAAAAGAAAAAATTCTAAACAGTAAAAACAATACAAAATAAGTACAATTATGGCAGATTTTAGATTTTGTTTTAAGCCGACTCAAAAATAAAGTCATGGTTTGTATTTTGGGATCTAAAGGAGTCTGTGGTCCTTGGATAATTTTGGTGATCATATATGCCAGGTGGTGAGATCTGACCAGCTGATTTTTTTTTTTTTAGGGGTCATGTCCATTACCAATTTTTTTTTTTTTTTTCCCTTTAACAATTAGATGTATCGGATAGCCCAGGCACCACATCCTAGTAATATTAGAAATCCTACTATTGTATACCCACAATGGACTTCTGAGATGCCCCAGAAGAAAGCCACACCAATACAATATTAAAAGTTGGGGAAAGTTTGGGGAAGTACACTCCCCTTTACAATTTTATTAGTAAGGATAATTAAAACTGGACATGAACCAACCTACAAGTCTATAAAAAAGACAAAAATTACTTAAAACGACATCTCCACCATAACTGTATACCAAACAATATCCAACACGGGGTAAACAAAAAATCCCCTCAATAGGACAGTCACTTTATTGGCGAACACAATTCCTCTACATGTTTCACAGGAGTCAATTCCTGCTTCTTCAGGAGAAAAGTAGGTGGGTAAGCCGCTCTTTCATTTTTAGAAAAGTACAAAAGCTTTGCGCTGGGAACAGCAAGGCTGAAACCCTCCAGGAACACAATCTGGGCACCCAGGCAGTTAAGGGCAGGTATCCCCCCCCCCCCCCCCCCCCCCCCTGTGGACATGGGGAGCATGCAGGGATCCTCCGCTTCCTAGCCAGGAAAAGGAGGGAGGAGAAAAGAGAAATATACCATCTGCTATAGCATACATTTTAGGAGAATCACCAAGGAGAACATGGGGAGAATAATGTGGTATTACACCCCCCCCCCACAGGTTTGCCTTCAGCGGATATACAGCCGTACTCTGGGTTTTCTTTAGGCTCTTGGTGAAACCTGAGTACGAGTCTAAGATGAGAACTTTTCCTACTGTGCAGAAAGGTTTCATGAAGATCCTATACCAGGGATATGCAATTAGCGGACCTCCAGCTGTTGTAAAACTACAAGTCCCATCATGCCTCTGGGTGTCATGCTTGTGGCTGTCAGTCTTGCTATGACTCATGGGACTTGTAGTTCTGCAACAGCTGGAGGTCCGCTAATTGCATATCCCTATCCTATACTAACCCCTAAAATCCCATTTCCAAGGTGGCAGCACTTCCTCTTGAAAAGCAAGGTTTCACCAAAAATCTATCCAAGCCAACAGTCCCGTGTCTATGGTGCGAACACTTCCTACTGGGCATAAAAGGTTTCACCAAGAGCCTGTAGAAACCCAACAATCCCGTGTCTATGGTGCGAACACTTCCTACTGGGCATAAAGGTTTCACTAAGCCTGTAGAAACCCAACAATCCCGTGTCTAAGGTGGGAACACTTCCTACTGGGCATAAAAGGTTTCACCAAGAGCCTGTAGAAACCCAACAATCCCGTGTCTAAGGTGGGAACACTTCCTACTGGGCATAAAGGTTTCACCAAGAGCCTGCAGAAACCCAACAATCCCGTGTCTAAGGTGGGAACACTTCCTACTGGGCATAAAAGGTTTCACCAAGAGCCTGTAGAAACCCAACAATCCCGTGTCTAAGGTGGGAACACTTCCTACTGGGCATAAAGGTTTCACCAAGAGCCTGTAGAAACCCAACAATCCCGTTTCTATGGTGCAAACACTTCCTACTGGGCATAAAGGTTTCACTAAGAGCCTGTAGAAACCCAGAATTCCCAAGTCTAAGGTAGGAACTCTTCCTACTGTGCAGAAAGGTTTCACCAAGAGCCTATCCAAGACAACAATTCTGTGTCCAACATGTGGACACTTCTTACTGGGCAGAGAGGTTTCACCAAGAGCCTACAAAAACCCAACGATCCCGTGTCTAAGGTGGGAACACGTTGCATAATGGTTTCACAAAGAGCCTAAACAAACGCAGTTGTACTGAGTCTAAGGTAGTTCCTATAGGCTATTTCACCAATAGCCTATACTAACCCAAATTTCCGTTGTCCAAGGTGGGAGTGAATCCTTCTGGCCAGAAAGAGCACCAAGAACCTATCCAAGCCAACAATCCTGTGTGTCGAAGGTGAGAATACTTCCTACTGGGAATAAAGTTTTCACCAAGAGCCTACAGGAACCCAATGATCCCGCGTAAGGTGGTTACACTTCCTGCTAAAAAAGGTTTCACCAAGAGTCTGTAGCAACCCAACAATCCTATATCTAAGGTGGCCAAACGTCATACTAAAAAAGCTTCACCAAGAGCCTGTACACGCATAACAAAAAGATAGGTAATAAACACGTATTTACAAAGTTCATGACTTTACTGCCCAGTTTTAAAAGGATCACTACAGTTTTGTCAAAGTCAGAGGCCAAGAAATAGAACTGCTATTTATAATGCTTTACCTTTAAGTTTCAGACCAAGCCATTCCTGGTCCGGCCTGCGTGAGTTACCGATCCCGTGCTTGCACATTCTAGCTCAGTATCTCATTTCTTGCTCACGCTCCTCGTCTCCAATGAAGATTATAAAGAAAACAAACTCTTGAACACGGGATGATAGTTCTATATTGTGATAGGTTACAGTAAACTAAATGAGTGACCTGTGCACCTTCTATCCCTTCTGGACACTAGGGGGCGTGCAAGAGCAATGAGTTACGAAGCTATAGCATTCAAAGCACCAGGATCCGCGTGGGCCGGCCAGTTCTAATAAAACGTGGTCTAAACTAAAAAGGGTAAAGAAGTGAAAACTAATTTCTGTCCTCTAACTTCAACAAGACGTACCCTCTAATATAAAGAAAAAAAAAAATAGTGAAATGTGCAGCTGGACTACAAGTCCCCTCCCCCCCCCTCCCCAAAGTCCGGCCCACACATTAAGGTGTCAAAACACCCCCCTCACTCGAAAAAAAATATATATTACATAATGCATTATACAGTGGCAAATGTATATGTACAAGAAGCTATATAAAATGTAATTCTCGTGGAAAACAATTCGAGTAGCTTCTACTTCAATCTTGCCCTTGCTTTTTGCAGTGTGTGAGTGGAGGAGGGGTAACGCCTGTGTGTGTGTGCGGGGGTCTGATGTAGGTGTGCAGGGGTCTGATGTAGGTGTGCTTTGGCAATAAGTCACAGCGGTTACATAATGCAGCACTTGTTCTTGTGGTTGTGCGGGTCTTTGAACCGTAGCCTCTGCTTTGGCCGGTATTTCTCCAGGTAAGTCAGCTGCTTGCTGTTGATGGCGCCCCGCCGTTTCCTGTAAGAAAAGAACAAAAGGCTCTTGAGGTTTCTGAACACGGGATCCTTCAGTCTCGCACAGGCTCCTCTCCTGGACTGAAACTGCTTCCACCGCACACTGTGAGCTTCTCACAATGTGCATTAGAAGCTGCAGCAAGTCATATCGAGCCCCGCCTCATTTCCTGGCTGGAGGATCTCCAGCATAATTAGGGGGGGGGGGGGGAGGGGATTCTTTAATTTGGTTTCAACAACTACCTGTGTACCCACTGAGATCGTCTTTTACTTCCTGTGCTGTAGACACAATATATCTCCCTAAAATGCTGGAAAACCAAATCTTTACAATTGTCACAGATGTCCGCTTTTAAGAGATCCCCTTCCCTCCTGTTCTAGGATGGTGAGAACCCCTCATAATGGGCACAGCGGGTGTACAGACCCGGGAACTCAGCACAGGGATGGTGGGAACCCCTCATAATGGGCACAGCGGGTGTACAGACCCGGGAACTCAGCACAGGGATGGTGGGAACCCCCATAATGGGCACAGCAGATGTACAGACCTGGGAACCCAGCACAGGGATGGTAGGAACCCCCATAATGGGTACAGCGGGTGTACAGACCCGGGAACTCAGCACAGGGATGGTGGGAATCCCTCATAATGGGCACAGCGGGTGTACAGACCCGGGAACTCAGCACAGGGATGGTGAGAACCCCTCATAATGGGCACAGCGGGTGTACAGACCCAGGAACTCAGCACAGGGATGGTGGGAACCCCTCATAATGGGCACAGCGGGTGTACAGACCCAGGAACTAAGCACAGGGATGGTGGGAACCCCCATAATGGGCACAGCAGATGTACAGACCTGGGAACTCAGCACAGGGATGGTGGGAACCCCTCATACCAAGTCCCTGAGAATAAGCAGAGGCTGCCCAGTACTTCTAACGTAGCAGTTTCTACCAAACACAGATATCAGTTTTGGGAGGACGGACCCCTTAGATTGGCTAATAACAAACATTTCCACATATTCAGCAGCCTGTGGAGTTCTCATCCTCTGGCTGTAATAAGGGAAGATGGTGACATTCTCTCCCATACAGAAGGATAGCTCAGCCAAAGGGAAGAAATAGCCAATGGCAACTCCGATCCTCCCTGCAGCAGAGATCATGTGACCATATGTCCATGCTTTTGGCTACGAGGAGCACTGAGTGGAGCCCGGAGTGGAACCTTTTATTACTCTTTATCACAGGAAACTCTTAAATGTAGCTGCAGATCCAGAAGAGAAATGTGGAACCATTATACAAAGAGACAGATACTCACTGCCGGATGAACTGAATGGCATCTTCATACTTCATTCCGCTCTCAATAAGGGCGAGGGCCACCAGGACAGGAGCTCTGCAAAGGGAAAAACAAAAAGGAACATACCGGGGGGTTTGTAAAATATTTTCCTATTTTCATTATTTAATCATTTTTAGTTAATTGTTCCTACTTTGCAGTCTGGTTAGGACTGTGACACCTGACAGAGGGTCTAATCCTTCAGTTTGCCCATTAAACATGTTTAGACTTTTTAGCCTCCTATCTCCCATGACCCTGCAGCCCCCCTTTACCCCGCAGCCCCCGCATCTACCATGACCCCGCAGCCCCCTTCTACCCCGCACTCGGCAGCCCCCCCTCTACCCCGCATCTCCCATGACCCCGCAGCCCCCCTCTACCCCGCAGCCCCCGCATCTCCCATGACCCCGCAGCCCCCCTCTACCCCGCAGCCCCCGCATCTCCCATGACCCCGCAGCCTCCCTCTACCCCGCACCTCCCATGACCCCGCAACCCCCCTTTACCCCGCACTCTGCAGCCCCCGCATCTCCCATGAACCCGCAGCCCCCCTTTACCCCGCACTCTGCAGCCCCCGCATCTCCCATGAACCCGCAGCCCCCCTCTACCCTGCACTCGGCAGCCCCCCCGCATCTCCCATGACCCCGCACTCGGCAGCCCCCGCATCTCCCATGACCCCGCACTCGGCAGCCCCCGCATCTCCCATGACCCCGCACTCGGCAGCCCCCGCATCTCCCATGACCCCGCAGCCCCCCTCTACCATGACCCCGCACTCGGCAGCCCCCGCATCTCCCATGACCCCGCACTCGGCAGCCCCCGCATCTCCCATGACCCCGCACTCGGCAGCCCCCGCATCTCCCATGACCCCGCAGCCCCCCTCTACCATGACCCCGCACTCGGCAGCCCCCGCATCTCCCATGACCCCGCACTCGGCAGCCCCCGCATCTCCCATGACCCCGCACTCGGCAGCCCCCGCATCTCCCATGACCCCGCACTCGGCAGCCCCCGCATCTCCCATGACCCCGCAGCCCCCCTCTACCCTGCACTCGGCAGCCCCCGCATCTCCCATGACCCCGCACTCGACAGCCCCCGCATCTCCCATGACCCCGCAGCCCCCCTCTACCCTGCACTCGGCAGCCCCCCGCATCTCCCATGACCCCGCACTCGACAGCCCCCGCATCTCCCATGACCCCGCACTCGGCAGCCCCCGCATCTCCCATGACCCCGCACTCGGCAGCCCCCGCATCTCCCATGACCCCGCAGCCCCCCTCTACCCTGCACTCGGCAGCCCCCGCATCTCCCATGACCCCGCACTCGACAGCCCCCGCATCTCCCATGACCCCGCAGCCCCCCTCTACCCTGCACTCGGCAGCCCCCGCATCTCCCATGACCCCGCACTCGGCAGCCCCCGCATCTCCCATGACCCCGCACTCGGCAGCCCCCGCATCTCCCATGACCCCGCAGCCCCCCTCTACCCTGCACTCGGCAGCCCCCGCATCTCCCATGACCCCGCACTCGGCAGCCCCCGCATCTCCCATGACCCCGCAGCCCCCCTCTACCATGACCCCGCACTCGGCAGCCCCCGCATCTCCCATGACCCCGCACTCGGCAGCCCCCGCATCTCCCATGACCCCGCACTCGGCAGCCCCCGCATCTCCCATGACCCCGCACTCGGCAGCCCCCGCATCTCCCATGACCCCGCAGCCCCCCTCTACCCTGCACTCGGCAGCCCCCGCATCTCCCATGACCCCGCACTCGACAGCCCCCGCATCTCCCATGACCCCGCAGCCCCCCTCTACCCTGCACTCGGCAGCCCCCCGCATCTCCCATGACCCCGCACTCGACAGCCCCCGCATCTCCCATGACCCCGCACTCGGCAGCCCCCGCATCTCCCATGACCCCGCACTCGGCAGCCCCCGCATCTCCCATGACCCCGCAGCCCCCCTCTACCCTGCACTCGGCAGCCCCCGCATCTCCCATGACCCCGCACTCGACAGCCCCCGCATCTCCCATGACCCCGCAGCCCCCCTCTACCCTGCACTCGGCAGCCCCCGCATCTCCCATGACCCCGCACTCGGCAGCCCCCGCATCTCCCATGACCCCGCACTCGGCAGCCCCCGCATCTCCCATGACCCCGCAGCCCCCCTCTACCCTGCACTCGGCAGCCCCCGCATCTCCCATGACCCCGCACTCGACAGCCCCCGCATCTCCCATGACCCCGCAGCCCCCCTCTACCCTGCACTCGGCAGCCCCCGCATCTCCCATGACCCCGCAGAGAAGCAGAGCAAGTGGTGACCCAGGGTTAGGAAGCTGGTGGACTGTGAGGTGTCCGCAGGCAGCCCCTGATGCCCCCCCCTTACTGATCTGAAGGGGGGCCACAGAGGACTGCCTGTACCTCCCATTGGTGGCCCTGCTTCTGCATGCTTACACTTGGACCAGAGCATACCCGTGTACATCGGTGTACATCCGCATCCTGGAATTCATTTGTACAAGCGGCTGTGTACAACACCTGTGGCTCATGGGGGCCGAAATAAGTCATTAATGTGCATGAGCCCTAAATGGAAGATTTTATACACATAATAAAAAGGTTACATTAAAAGCGACTTTATTTACTAAAGTTACAGAAATACCAATATGTTTCCTCTTTAAAACTGCAACAAGGAAATGTATTTATATTTTTTTTATTTTTAAACGCCAGTCTACATTTTCTTCTATATACAGCAGATCCAGTATAGGAAACCAGGACAAGTCTTCATATTAGTCTGCTGTAATCTCCTGCACAGCAGCACACAGGCCAGGAAAGACCGTCAGCACGGGGAGTCACCCGGCCGCCGTGAAGAGACCACCGAATAAAAAAAGGCTTCTTTCTTTTCTTGCAAAATATTTGGCAATCCTGCTGACTGCATTACCCTACATCTGCCAGTAGAGGGAGCTCTTGTCAAACTTGTTATACATCCTAGACCCACTAAAGTACGGTAGTTCTCCACAGAGAATTTAATTGCAAATGAACCGTATAGAAGGCGCCAGGGATGCACTGATCCTGCAAAGTTAACCCTTCGTGTTCTGAACACAAAAAGAGGAGGAAACCCTCAGTGTGGCAGTAAAGCAATGGGATTCAGAGATTAAGGGCACCCGTAAGGTATTTTATTTCTTTATTAATGCGTCCCCAGCATGCTGTATTGTATCAGAGAACGTTTACAGATTGTGGGCGGAGCCCATTAAATGAAACCGTTGGAAACCCTTGAAACACAGCGCAGACCGCAGAGAAGGCCACCTACCTGCCCAGTCCGGCCACGCAGTGAACGGCCACACAGCAACCGGGATCTTCACAGAACTTTGCTTTCAGCAGATTTAACCAATCGTCCACGATTTTGGTTGGAGGAGGAGCTCCGTCATCGAACGGCCAATCCTAAAGAAAGAGAACCAATCAGATGAGAGATCCCTCTGTTCATTACTTTGCTCAGTTCTATCAATCAGGGAGAATCAGCGTCACATGTGGGCGTTACCTATGCAAATACCGCCTGCCTAGGAACGCCCACTCCCCCAGACTGACTCAGCGTCACATGTGGGCGTTACCTATGCAAATACCACCTGCCTGTGAACGCCCACTCCCCCAGACTGACTCGGCGTCACATGTGGGCGTTACCTATGCAAATACGCCTGCCTAGGAACGCCCACTCCCCCAGACTGACTCAGCGTCACATGTGGGCGTTACCTATGCAAATACCACCTGCCTGTGAACGCCCACTCCCCCAGACTGACTCGGCGTCACATGTGGGCGTTACCTATGCAAATACGCCTGCCTAGGAACGCCCACTCCCCCAGACTGACTCAGCGTCACGTGTGGGCGTTACCTATGCAAATACGCCTGCCTAGGAACGCCCACTCCCCCAGACTGACTCAGCGTCACATGTGGGCGTTACCTATGCAAATACCACCTGCCTGTGAACGCCCACTCCCCCAGACTGACTCGGCGTCACATGTGGGCGTTACCTATGCAAATACGCCTGCCTAGGAACGCCCACTCCCCCAGACTGACTCAGCGTCACGTGTGGGCGTTACCTATGCAAATACGCCTGCCTAGGAACGCCCACTCCCCCAGACTGACTCAGCGTCACGTGTGGGCGTTACCTATGCAAATACGCCTGCCTAGGAACGCCCACTCCCCCCAGACTGACTCAGCGTCACCTATGCAAATACAGCCTGCCTAGGAACGGCCACTTTCCCAGACTGACTTAAAATTTTATAATAAATATATATATATATATATATATATATATATATATATATATATATATATATATATATATATATATATATATATATATATATATATTTTTTTTTTTTTTTTCACAAAATCAAACACTTTTGCACTTGAGAACTGTAGCACTGATACTGTGACGTAAATTAGAACTACCACCATTTTATTCTCCAGGGACACTTCCTTTAGAAAAGATAAAACGTTTGGAGGTTTTAACTAAACTTCAGGCCTAAAATTATTATTTTTTTTGTTTACAAACTTTATTGAAAAGTTATTGTTTTGCATAAAATACAAGTCATAACATTTGTACGCAACATTTATATGTATAGTTTGAATAGAAATTACATTCCTAAATGTTAATAGCAAAAAATTTATATAATTTTTTTCGTTATGTAAAGAAAGTTATTACGGTTTGATAAATTTGTATTGAACTATATTTTGTGTTATTGATTATTGTGCTTTTTTTTTTTTTTTTTAGCATGTGTCTAGAAAATAAATTTAGTTTTTCCCTTAATTTAAAAAAAAAATAAATAAAAAATTGGAGGAAAAAGGCACAATAATCAATACCAGTTCAATGCAAATTTATCAAACCGTAATATATTCTTTTTTCATCAAGGAAGTTATGTTTTGCCATTATTACGTTTGATAAATTTGTATTGAACTAGATTTCGTGTGATTATTGTGCCTTTTTGTTTTTTATGTATGTTTTTAGAAAATTAATTTTAGGAAAGGAAATACAAAATTTTCTAAACGCATGCAAAAAAAAATTAAAAAATAAGGCGCAATAATCAAACACAAAAAATATAGTTCAATATAAATTGAGCAAACAGTAATATATGGCAAAACTTTAACACGAAATATAGTTCAATACAAATTTATCAAATGGTAATAATGGCAAAACATATATTATATTTTTTCATCATGTAAAGAAAGTTATTACAGTTTGATAAATTTGTATTGAACTTTATTTTGTGTTACTGACTATTGTGCTTTTTTATTTTTTTGCAGGTGTTTAGAATATAAAAACTTTGTTTTTCCATTCCTAAAATTAATTTTCAAAACGCATGAAAAAAAAAAAAAAAAAAAAAGCACATCAATAACAAAATAGTTTAATGCAAATTTATTAAACGGTAATAACTTTCTTTACACGATAAAAAAATCTAATATATATATGTTTTGCCATTATTACCGTTTGACAAATTTGTATTGAACTATATTTCGTGTTATTGATTGTGCCTTTTTTTTGCAGGTGTTTAGAAAATAAATTTTGTTTTTCCTTGCCTAAAATTAATTTTCTAAACACAAAAAAAAAAAAAAAAAAAAAAAAAAGCACAATAATCAATAACACGAAATATAGTTCAATACAAATTTATCAAACAGTAATTTTTTTTACATGATGAAAATATATGTTTTGCGATTATTACTGCTTGATACATTTGTATTAAACTATAGATTTCATCTTATTAATTTTGTTTTTCCCTTTCTTAAAATAAATTTTTTTCTTCTTGTTTAGAAAAACGCAAAAACGGCCCCGGCAGTGAAAGGGTTAATCATTTAGCCCTATTTATTTTCTTCTCATTCACTGGTTTACTTCCTGCAGCGCGAGGAATGAGACCCAAGTATCGTCATGTTTTTTGTTCTCCTGATTGCTACAAATTGCTGAAATCAAAGCCCTTAAATTTTATTGGTAATGTCGGTAAACGGGGTCCCCCGTCTGAGCGGGTGACAGCGGTAAAACCATGAAATACACATTTTCAAGCGAGAGGACGCGCGTGTTGCCATCCAGGGATTATTCAGCCGACGTTCAGCCAGAAAGCCCTTTATTAGAGCGACAAATATAGCCCTTATCACGCTCTCCGCAAGGTCTGCTATTTATAGCGCAATGTAAACAAACGCCAGCGCTGCAGGAAAGGCCTTCGGTTCGGGGCTGCGGAGACCGCGAGCTGCGGAGATGCGTTTCCTTCTCGTCGGCCAAGTAGCTATAGATCATAAAATTGGATGACATTGAGCCGATAAAGCCCCGTGTCTCATCAACTATTGACACTTTTTTTATAACAGGATACGGTTTTGATTTTTTAAAAATCTTTCTGCTGATCTTCTGCAGCCTCTTTCCGACACTTCCTGCCATCATTGTTCTGCTCCAGCTTCCCCGATGGTGATGACCGTGCAACGTGCACCAAAACGGTCTGCCTGTACTTTCCACTGGGGGTGACAACGCAGGAGCACAATTGGAGACCGGAATAAAACGTTGTCACTCTTAACAGGAAAAGCCAGAATCTGCTGACCTTTCACGGCAGGATCACTAGGTAGGATTTTAAATTAAAAATTTACAGAGATTTTTAAAAAGACTGAAAAATTTTGGAAATAAATGAGCTCTGTTTGGATGTGCAATGGACCTACACCGCCCTCTGAAAAGTGATCAGCAGTGAATTGCTTTTTAGAGTGCAGTCGAGTGGCGATTTACAAGGAGGAGAGATACTACTGCATCCTGAGCCCCCTTGTTTAATGCCGGGGGGGATTACAAATTGCGATATCGCGTGGCAGCTGCGTGCCAATCCTTTACTCATATCTTCTTTGTCGCCATTTAAATAAAGGTGGTTGTGCCCGGAGTGCGGCTTTAATCTGCGATGTCCTCGTGGTGCCTCTGGGGACGCCGGAGGAGATTCATCGGTGCCAGGAGGGTATTAAAACAACAAAAGAATTAGAAAGCGCATCGCTTCGCCGGTTCTGGAATTCCAAGGCTGAAGGGTGACAGACCGGAAAGAAAACCGAGGAAAAGAAATAACTGGCAAAAGTTGGCACCACCAGCCTGGCATTATCTGAGTACACGAGACCCTCCATCCAAACACCGCCCCGCCATGGCACCACAGAGAATACGCCATCACTCAGTATATACAAGGGCAACTCCACCCAAACATTATATTACAGGGTTAGGTAAACGCTGGAGGGTTACACCTCTTATCCCCCCAGGTGCCCTATTGGTGAGATCCCTGCCCTGAGTTCCCAGGTCTGTACACCCGCTGTGCCCATTATGAGGGGTTCCCACCATCCCTGTGCTGAGTTCCCGGGTCTGTACACCCGCTGTGCCCATTATGAGGGGTTCCCACCATCCCTGTGCTGAGTTCCCGGGTCTGTACACCCGCTGTGCCCATTATGAGGGGTTCCCACCATCCCTGTGCTGAGTTCCCAGGTCTGTACACCCGCTGTGCCCATTATGAGGGGTTCCCACCATCCCTGTGCTGAGTTCCCGGGTCTGTACACCCGCTGTGCCCATTATGAGGGGTTCCCACCATCCCTGTGCTGAGTTCCCGGGTCTGTACACCCGCTGTGCCCATTATGAGGGGTTCCCACCATCCCTGTGCTGAGTTCCCGGGTCTGTACACCCGCTGTGCCCATTATGAGGGGTTCCCACCATCCCTGTGCTGAGTTCCCGGGTCTGTACACCCGCTGTGCCCATTATGAGGGGCTCTCACCATCCCTGTGCCGAGTTCCCAGGTCTGTACACCCGCTGTGCCCATTATGAGGGGCTCTCACCATCCCTGTGCTGAGTTCCCGGGTCTGTACACCCGCTGTGCCCATCACTTAGCACACCAGTCTCCAACTAAAACCGCACCTCTGGCAGGACTGACCCTTTACAAACCAGCAGGAACCTTATAAAAGATAAGCTGTAGAGAATTCTCTCTCTCTGTGTGCCGTTCCCTACGCAGAGTTATTGATTCTGAAAGCCATGCTTGATAAGGCTTTGGCATTTTATCTACATGCGGTTCCATATTTTAGTCATTTGTATATCGGGGAATAGAGATATCAGCTCAGTGGAGACACTCAGAGGGATATGAGAACATTCGGCCATGGGTATATTCCATTCTAGCACCCGACTCACCCGTCCCAACCCCCAACTGAGTGTTCAGGTCTGAACATGAATGCTGAGGTCGGGATGAGCAGATAAATATCAAAAGGGGGATTCTAATCCGCTTGAGTGATGTTCCTATGAGGACTGGTCACCTGGAGGTTGCGCCACCAAAAGAGTCACCTAATTCTAGACAATTTTGGTCCAGATGCGATGACAATATTATGCCTGTCTACGAAATCTATATTCTATATTCAGATCTAGAAAGCAGGAATGAGAGTCTGCAGAGGCTGGGATGGGCAAAGTAGGACTTTTCTACTCTCCATAAAAACCCAACTTTGTGGAGTCCATTGGGGGACATTGACTTCTTTGGCCTTTTTGGTTATGCGACTACCTTCAAAAAGATTGCACACTGGCAAAGAAAAAAAAAAAAATTGTAGGCCAGCCCAGGCTAATGCCTCTGACCAGTCTCATTTTTTGCTGGTGTTCTAGGAGGATGGACATCTTTCTTTAACCTTAGGCATCAGTTAGATTGGTGGGGGGGGGCGGGGGCGGGGGCGGGGGGGGGGTTTTGGGTTCGGCCTCATTTGGTGTCAAGTTTCAGGTGTTGGTCCTTCGGGCAGTTCTTGGGTTGCAGGTAGTTCTTTTTTTTAGGCTGTTGCCCATCTAAAAATCTTTTTCTTGGAGTCCATTGATGGATATAGATAGGTCCCAATCCCCTAATGTCAATGATCATGCTCTTGGCAAAGCTTTGCTACAAAACTGAGGCCCAGGCTGGTATTGAGAGGGATTGTCCTGTGTTGGCTTACAGTTTGTTTGCCAGTGTCAAATCCTCCTGTAGGTTGCAGTATAACCTGAAGGTGTATGACGACTCTTCCTGTGTGTCTCAATGGTCTTCAAGAAAAAGACTAAAAAAAATGGCCATTCCCCCTCAAGACACCAGCATGCAGGTATTAAGAGGGGTTAACTAGGGCTGGCCTAGGTTTTTTTTTTTTTTTTTTTTTTATAGCAGTTTTCCAATCCAATTAGCTGGTGTCAGCGGGAGGAATGGAGCCCCCACCATGGGTGTCAGCGGGAGGAATGGAGCCCCCACCATGGGTGTCAGCGGGAGGAATGGAGCCCCCACCATGGGTGTCAGCGGGAGGAATGGAGCCCCCACCATGGGTGTCAGCGGGAGGAATGGAGCCCCCACCATGGGTGTCAGCGGGAGGAATGGAGCCCCCACCATGGGTGTCAGCGGGAGGAATGGAGCCCCCACCATGGGTGTCAGCGGGAGGAATGGAGCCCCCACCATGGGTGTCAGCGGGAGGAATGGAGCCCCCACCATGGGTGTCAGCGGGAGGAATGGAGCCCCCACCATGGGTGTCAGCGGGAGGAATGGAGCCCCCACCATGGGTGTCAGCGGGAGGAATGGAGCCCCCACCATGGGTGTCAGCGGGAGGAATGGAGCCCCCACCATGGGTGGTCAGCGGGAGGAATGGAGCCCCCACCATGGGTGTCAGCGGGAGGAATGGAGCCCCCACCATGGGTGTCAGCGGGAGGAATGGAGCCCCCACCATGGGTGTCAGCGGGAGGAATGGAGCCCCCACCATGGGTGTCAGCGGGAGGAATGGAGCCCCCACCATGGGTGTCAGCGGGAGGAATGGAGCCCCCACCATGGGTGTCAGCGCGAGGAATGGAGCCCCCACCATGGGTGTCAGCGGGAGGAATGGAGCCCCCACCATGGGTGTCAGCGGAGGAATGGAGCCCCACCATGGGTGTCAGCGGGAGGAATGGAGCCCCCACCATGGGTGTCAGCGGGAGGAATGGAGCCCCCACCATGGGTGTCAGCGGGAGGAATGGAGCCCCCACCATGGGTGTCAGCGGGAGGAATGGAGCCCCCACCATGGGTGTCAGCGGGAGGAATGGAGCCCCCACCATGGGTGTCAGCAGGAGGAATGGAGCCCCCACCATGGGTGTCAGCGGGAGGAATGGAGCCCCCACCATGGGTGTCAGCGGGAGGAATGGAGCCCCCACCATGGGTGTCAGCGGGAGGAATGGAGCCCCCCACCATGGGTGTCAGCGGGAGGAATGGAGCCCCCACCATGGGTGTCAGCGGGGAGGAATGGAGCCCCCACCATTGGTGTCAGCGGGAGGAATGGAGCCCCCACCATTGGTGTCAGCGGGAGGAATGGAGCCCCCACCATTGGTGTCAGCGGGAGGAATGGAGCCCCCCCCCATTGGTGTCAGCGGGAGGAATAGTGCCCCACCCGCAGGTGTCAGGGGGAGGAATAGAGCCCCACCATTGGTGTCAGCAGGAGGAATAGAGCCCCACCATTGGTGTAAGCAGGAGGAATGGTGCCCCAAGGGCTGGATAAAAGGCAGGCAAAGGGCCGTAGTTTGGAGACCACTGGTATAGAGGACCAACTTTTTCATCCTAGAACAGAGAATGCATTAGAACTACAGAACATTCCGCTCCTCCCATCTCCATAACACAGGGGCGGGTGCTCTGTAGAGAGAACTTAGCAGATATAAGAAGACGTTCAATGGTATATTTACAAGACAAAAGAGAGAAGATGAGAAGTAGAGGAGTGATAATCAGCAGTTTGTATCTTCTACGCTAGGTGGACTTTCACTTACCATAACGGTGATGCCATCTTTCTCCAGGGGCGTCTTGTCATATGTGATCTCGCACACTCTGACCACGGTGGTGACCCCGTACTTCTTCAGATCCTACACAGAATAAAAAACACAGCCGGTGAGGACAATACAAAGGGCAGGAGAACTGTGGGACCCCAACCAAAGCACATCTTTCCCCGAGTGGGGAAGGTGGACAACTGAAGTTTGGGAGATTTCTCTCGCTTGCTATCCCTGTAACTACACAGGAAGTGGAGAGAAATGTCTCTAACACGGCAGAGGTCCTCATCCTTACCACTCTACTCAAAAAAAAACAAAAAAAACTTTTGGCTGAGTTCCAGCTAAATCTTCATACACAAGAGGAATAATATCTATAATGAGTTCACAGAACAAGGAAAGAAGGTTTATTCTCATGGTCAACCGGCCCATTACACACCATCATCTCAACAGGGTCTTGCTAAATACCCTAAAAGCTAAACTCTAACCTTCATAATCTCTACCATTTCCCATTCAGTGAAGTAACACACAGGGACCAGGCTGGGTGATGGATCTCCCAGGGGGCGGGTCTATGACAGCCTGGAGCAGAAGTTGGCTGAATGACACGGAACGTCATTCAACTTGGAAGACTGGCGACCTCTAGTGGTGAAGTACTACAGAGGACATCTTCACACTAAAAAGGCAAAAGCACTTGGAATACCGGACACTTTCACCCCCTTCCTACCCAGCATAATTCTCAGCTTTCAGCGCCGTCGTACTTTGAATGACAATTGCGCGGTCATGCAACACTGTACCCATATTTTCACACAAATAGAGCTTTCTTTTGGTGGTATTTAATCATCCCTGGGGTTTATTTTTTTGATGAAAAAAAATAAAATAAAAATTTACAAAAAGAAGATCGAAAGATTTGAAAAATTGGTTATAAATTTTGCAAATAAATCTCCCTTTATAAATTTAAGCCCAAAATTTATTCTGCTACATTCCTTTAGTAAAAATAACCCCAATCAGCGTTTAATTTAAGTCTGTAAGAAAGTTATAGAATCCACAAGCTATGGGATATAGATCTGAAATTGATCAATCCTAAAAAGTACTGACAGCCGATCTCATTTCTTGAGGCCCAAAAAAGGCCAGGACAGTACAAATACCCCCTAAATGACCTCTTTTTTTGGAAAGTAGACAGTCCAAAGTATTTAGTAAGAGGCACGGTGAGTTTTTTGAAGGTTGTAACTTTTTGTCAATTTAGAACAGCATTCTCATATAAAAACGAATGTGGCGGTGATCAGGGACACTGACTGGTGACAGATATATTATGCATTTCATATACACAATATATATATATATATATATATATATATATATACACACACAATATAAATATATATATATATATATATATATATATATATATATATATATATATATATATATATACACACACACACACACACACACACACACACACACACACACACACACAATATAAATATATATACACACACACACGTGAACAACTTTAAAGTGCGACATGTTAGGTATCCATTTACTCAGCAAAACATCTTTCACATTACACAAAACATTTGGGGTAACTACTGGGTTTTGATTTTTTTATTTAAGTGTATTTCTCCACCCCCCCCCCCCCCAAAGTAAATAATAATACGCTTTGAAAGACCGCTGCGCAAATACAACATGACAAAATATTGCAACAATCTGCATTTTATTCTCTAGGGTCTCTGATATTAAAAAAAAATAAATAAAAAATAAACACACAATACACCATGTTCAGTCATTTTCTAGGAAAAAAAATAAATTTAAAAATAGAAAAAAGAAAAACTATTTCAATCTAACAAAGGTCAGAAAAAGGCCTGGTCAGCCAAGTGGTTAAAAATAAAAGCGCTTATAATAATTGTAGCTTTTTTTTTGTACGAGCCTCAATCTTTTTATGGAATTCATCCAAAATGTTTTATTTCATTTTGGACAGAACAGGGAGGCGTTAGGGGCGTGCATCATTGTGTGCTACAGGACAGGATGCAACAAGAATTCTCGTCAAAGGGGACGACATACATTTATAGTGGAGCAAAGAAAGGTTTAAATATTTCTGTCTTCCCCTTCTTGTCTTACTGAGGACTGCCCTCCCAATTTCTTAAATGGGTGTCACAGAGACAGGAAATGAGGGAAATCTCCACAATGGGGAGAAAAAATGGGGAGAAAAAAAATAAATAAATAAAAAAACACTTTCCCACTCTGGCAAATGTTAACCACTTCCTCACCGGCTCATGACGATATACATCAGCACTTTGAAGAGGAATATCGTTACGGCAGCAGCTAGTTTCAGCGGGCGGTCCGGTTTCAGAAAAAGTGGTCTCTGCGGCGTATTCCGCTGCGAGATCACCTTTTAAAATTGGTGGCGGCAGAGGGCTCCCCCTCCCTCCGCCGCTTACCAGAGCCGCCACCAGCGACGGAGACGACCGGACCTTCTCCCTGTGTGGGCATGGAGCTGAGTGAGGGGGAAGTTGGCCCCCACCCATCTCCATACCATTGCAGTGCGGAAGCGACTTCAAAACGTCACTTCCGCCCATAGCTCTTAAAAGGGAACTTTTTTTATTGCATTTTAGTGTAAATATGAGATTTGAGGTCTTTTTGACCCCCAGATCTAGTTTTTAAGGAGGTCCTGTTATGCTTTTTTTTTTTTTTTAGAAGAACAGTAAAAAAAAAAAAAAAAAAATATTATAATATATATATATATATATATATATATATATATATATATATATATATATATATATATATATATATATATATACACACACATACATACACATATATATATATATATATACATACATACATACATACATACACACA
>JBBDGP010005185.1:0-59741 GCA_037952835.1 Lithobates septentrionalis
AACTCCTGTGATCCACAGGAGAAGTACAGCCAAAGGAGCTTTGGCTGTACTTCTCCTTTAAATAGGACACTAAGATATACAACTGGCAATAAATTTATAATTTCACTAAGCTCAAACACCTTTTTATGTCTTATATTGAGATTTCATGATGTAGCCTACGTACCACCTCACCATCCAATAGTGGGGCTGAGAAGAGTTTCATTATGTGACAAAGCGTTGGGTGACAGAACACATCCCTTTAGATGTGCATGTTCCTCCCTGCTGGCTGCTGAGTGGTGCAGACTTAAAGTGATTACAAACCCTTATAGACCACTTTTTGCTACAGGTAAGCCTACAGTAAGTCTTACCTGTAGTTACCCAAGATATCTCCTGCATGTGCTGATGTCATTGGCACATGTGCACTGAAGCAAACTGAAGCAATGTCACGTATGTGTCGTTGCTTCAGTGAGTGTGCAGTTAACGGCAAGCTCCCGTGCGCATGCTCATCACGGCTCCGGCACTGTGATTGGCCGGAGCCGCAAAGTAACCCCCAGGAATGATGTCGCCGGCCGGTGCTGTGTAAGGGCACCGCAGCGAGGGCTTCGATCTCAGGTGAGTATTACATAATGAGCTAATATGCTATGCAAACTAGCTCATTATGCCTTTGTCTTGCAAGTTAGTTTTTTTTTCTTTGTATTTTTTTTCAAAGTGGGTTTACAACCACTTTAAGCTGGGCAATCTGCTGATCAGTATGTTTGATTGCACTCTATTAGACCTGCTTCTGGAACAGATTGCACAACAATGTCTGCAATTCCCAGTTGGCCGGTAGAGAGAAATAATGCAACAAGTAGTTCTAATGGGTTTACATACATTAAAGGAGTTGTAAAGGCGGAAGTTTCTATGCATTAAAATAAAAAGCCTTCTGTATGTAGCAGCCTCCCCAGCCCCCTCTAACACTTACCTGAGCCCCATTTCTCTCCAGTGGTGTCCACGAGTCCCTCAGCCATCTCTTCCCCCTAATTGGCTGAAAGACAGCAGCGGCGGCACTGGCTCCCGCGTCTGTCAATAAAAGTCAGTTAGCCAATCAGGAGAGAGGGGATGGGCCGAATGGCAGCTCCGTGTCTGAAGAGATACATGGAGCTGCTGCTCGGCTGCCCCCATAGCAAGCTGCTAGGCTATGGGGGGCACTCAACAGGAGGGAGGGGCCAGGAGTAGCGAAGAGGGACCCGAGAAGAAGAGGATCGGGGCTGCTCTGTGCAAAACGACTGCACAGAGAAGGTAAGTATAACATGTTTGTTATTTAACCATATAGCAAAATGACGTTGGCAAAGTGGTTGCGTTATCCTGACCCCCGGGGGGTGCGCATCACGGCGATCATTGTTGCGGTGTGTCAGTCCGACACCCTGCAACACCCATCTAGGTAAAGAGTCTCTGATGGAGACTCTTTACCACGTGATCAGCAGTGTTCAATCACGGCTGATCACAGTGTAAACAGGAAGAGCCGTTGTATGGCTTTTCCTTACTCGCGTCTGCCAGACGCGAGTAGAGGAGAACCGATTGGCTGCTCCTCTGACAGGAGAGGGGGGGGGGGGGTCTGTGCTGATTATCAGCGTAGCCCCCCAAGGATGCCGACAATGGACCACCAGGTATGCCACCCATGGCCACCAGGGATAACAATCAGTGCCCACAATGGGTGTCAATCCGTGCCCACAATGGGTGTCAATCCGTGCCCACAATGGGTGTCAATCCGTGCCCACAATGGGTGTCAATCCGTGCCCACAATGGGTGTCAATCCGTGCCCACAATGGGTGTCAATCCGTGCCACAATGGGTGTCAATCAGTGCCCACAATGGGTGTCAATCAGTGCCCACAATGGGTGTCAATCAGTGCCCACAATGGGTGTCAATCAGTGCCCACAATGGGTGTCAATCAGTGCCCACAATGGGTGTCAGTGCCCACAATGGGTGTCAGTGCCCACAATGGGTGTCAGTGCCCACAATGGGTGTCAGTGCCCACAATGGGTGTCAGTGCCCACAATGGGTGTCAACCAGTGCCCACAATGGATGTCAACCAGTGCCCACAATGGATGTCAACCAGTGCCCACAATGGATGTCAACCAGTGCCCACAATGGATGTCAACCAGTGCCCACAATGGATGTCAACCAGTGCCCACAATGGATGTCAACCAGTGCCCACAATGGATGTCAACCAGTGCCCACAATGGATGTCAATCAGTGCCCACAATGGATGTCAATCAGTGCCCACAATGGATGTCAATCAGTGCCCACAATGGATGTCAATCAGTGCCCACAATGGATGTCTGCCAATCAGTGATGCCCATCAGTACCATCCATTAGTGTAAATCAGTGCCACCTATCAGTGCCCATCCATGCTCATCTGTGCCACCTATCAGTACCCATCCCTGCCACCTTTCAGTGCCGCCTGTGTGTACCCATCAG
Source organism: Lithobates septentrionalis (assembly GCA_037952835.1). Lineage (NCBI taxonomy): Eukaryota > Metazoa > Chordata > Amphibia > Anura > Ranidae > Lithobates > Lithobates septentrionalis. Next base: position 2,439 of record JBBDGP010005185.1, read on the forward strand.
TGCTGCATATTATTTCCCATCATCAGTGTCACCTCATCGGTGCCCATCAGTGCAGCCCCATCAGTGAAGGAGAAAATTTTCGGTCTTTTCCCAGAGGTGGTCAAATACCACCAAAAGAAAGCTCTATTTGTGGGAACAAAATGATAAAAATCTAGTTTGGGTACAGTGTAGCACGACCGTGCAATTGTCATCCAAAATGCGACAGCGCTGAAAGCTAAAAATTGGTCTGGGCAGTGCCCTGTATTGAAGAGGTTCAAAAAAAAAAAAAAAAAAAAAAAAAAAAAAAAAAACACACAAGAACAGACTTTACAATTACATAAAAGAGAGCTAGGGAGGAGTATAATAAGCATAATAAGGCTGAACTCAGGAGAAAATCTATAGTTCTAGTTATAAAGGACTATAGAACCCTCACACAGGCTCCAGTCAAGCCTTTCATAAAATGCAGAAGGCGCAGCGCTCGCAATACCAGAATTAATAAAGCTAAAATCACCCAACCTGACTAAGGAGAGAACCCTGACCCCCCCCCCCCCAGGTCAGTGGTGAGAAGGTTAGAGGTCAATCAAAGCCGCTCATTTCTTAAAACTAGAGTGAAAATATCGCCAATAGAAACTAGATTTCAGTTCTCATTTTTTTTTAGGCATGAAAGAAAAACATTCAATCCGTTCCTACAGCAAACAGGTTAAAACACTTTTCACTTCGTTTTTTTTTTTAAAAACGAGCCCCAGAAATCACCACAAACCACAAAAATGGAAGCGAAGACAGAAACAAGACGACAACCGAACCTAGAAATTAAAACACAAATGTTACCTTCTCTGAGAAACTGTCTTCTCCCTATGAGCGGAGGTGAGAGCAGAGGGAGGAAAGAGAGGAGAAAAAGACAGATGAGAACTGGAGTCTGAGAGGAAGAGTCGGGATAGAAAACGCAAAATAATGGACCACGGAGCAAATCACAACAAACACTGTATTGGAGGAGGAGTTTAAAAGGCGACATCGAAATCTGCTCATTGACTGTTAAAGTGGAACTAAACCCTCCGATCCTTTACAAACAAGAAAGCTGCCATCTTAGCTCCTGCTTGACCTGCAGTTGCCATGATTGCCGCACATGTGATCAGTTGGGACACCGACTTTCTGATGGCTTGACAGTTCGGTTGGGAGCACCTGCGACAGTTCTCATCCACAGCATGCCTTGAGGGTAAGTATTTCCCAAAACGTTAAAGCGGAGTTCCACCCGTTTATAGCTTATTAAAAGTCAGCAGCTACAAAAAGCGTAGAGCTGGGCGATTTTCTCCAAAAGAAAAATCTGCGATTTTCTTGAAAGAAAAACTCGATTCACGATTCGAATCAAGTGTTTTTTTTTTCTTTCTGGACACCGCCCGCGGACTAGGCCGAAGCCGCGGCCCCACCTAAAAACTCCTGCCCGCCGATCCTGGTGAAAAAAAAAAAAAAAAAAAAAATCTAAAAAAATCGATTTGCTGAAAATTTGAATCGATTTGACCTCTCAACTCGATTCAATATTCAAATCGATTTTTTCCCCCAGTCCTAGTAGCTGCTGACTTTTAATAAACCGACACTTACCTGCCCCACAGGTCCAGCGATGTGGCCGCCTGGAGGCTAGCTCCTCTCCCCTCCTCTGCTCGGCGCCATCATGGTAACTGAGGGGCACCCCGGCCGCGACAGCTTACGGCTTCACGGCCTGGGCGTGCACTGCGCATGCGCGAGTCGCGCTGCGCTCTCCTATTGGCCAGCAGCTCTTCTGGGACCTGAGTTGTGAAGATCGCTGGCAGGGAGGGGCCGCCTAGGGCGAGAGGAGGAGTCGCCTAGGCGGCCGAAGATCGGAAGCGGGACAGGAAGTCCCACGAAAAAAAAGGGTACCCCCCCCCCCCAAAAAAAATTACATGCCAAATGTGGCATGTCAGGGGGTGAGGAGTGCTTAGAGAGGAAGTTCCACTTTTGGGTGGGACTCCGCCTTAACTTGATGGGTTTAGTTCCACTTTAAGGAGTAAAGAAAACAGCACAGCTGCAGGGCAGTCAAGTGAGGCCTATTTTACCATTATCCTCGATTGACTTGTAACACCGGCTTCAATGTCAGGCAGGGGGGTGCACCCCCCCCCCCCCCCCAGTGCACTCAGCCGCCAAACACCACAGCCAGCAGGGAGATGGCTGCTTTGACAGAAAGCACCCATCTCCGGCTCTCAGCTGTTGCCAGAGGCAAGAAGAATGCAGAGAGGTGGAAGTTTACCTCCTGCATTCTTCTTGCCGATGCGAGCCTCAAGCAAGTGCTGGGAGCCGAAGACCGGCGCGCTGTGGTGTTTGGCGGCAGAGTGCACCGAGGGGGGACAATGCAGCCGGTTCTCAATAGGACGAAGCACCGTGGAACAGGTGCTTGCTGCAGCCGTGTGTCCCAAGGAAGGGGGGCCCTAGGCCTGCATGTCTTCGACTGTTTCTTTTAATATTTCATTTTTTAGGCAGATCAAAGAGAAACACCACAGCAAAGACACATCACCTATATGGTCATAGCCAAAAATATTGGCACCCCCTGCATTTCTGTCAGATAATGCACCACTTTGCCCAGACAATTGTTGCAATTACAAATGTTTAGGCATTCTCATGTTTTCTGGGGTTTTTGTTGCCTTCCTCTCAATCAACTGTGGGTATAGGATTATGTATATGGGATTGTTTTTTTGGTTTTTTTTACTCTTTTATTGGTTGAACTGGATGGACTTGTGTCTTTTTTTTCAGCCTGACTAACTATGTAACTATGTCATGGGTCTTACAGCAGGGCAATGACCCAAGGCAGACGTCAAAAAGCACCCAAAAAATGGTTTAAGACAAAAGCGCTGGAGAGTACTGAACCGACCAGCAATGAGTCCAGATCTAAATCCCATAGAGCTCCTGTGGAGACATCTCAGTTGGAAAAAAAAAAAAAAGAACCCTTCCAATTTGAGCGAATTGGAGCAGTTGGCGAAAGAAGAGAAGTCCAAAACCCAGCAGAGAGGTGGAAGAAACTCATTGATGGTTACAGAAAACCATTGATTTCAGTTATTTTTTCTAAAGGGGTGCGCCACCAAATATTACATCGGGGGGTGCCAATAATTTTGTCCACTCCATTTTTTTGGAGTTGTGTGTGGAACGTATCAGATTTGGCTTTTTGTTTCTCCACTTTTTTCGTGTCATACCACTACAAACAAAAAGAAATAAACGAGAGAATGCCTAAACCAGTCTCAACTCCAGTCCTCAAGGCGCCCCCAACAGGTCATGTTTTCAGGCTTTCCATTATTTTGCACAGGTGATTTGATCAGTTTCACTGCCTTAGTAATTACGACAGCTGTTTCATCTGAGGGAAATCCTGAAAACATGACCTGTTGGGGGCGCCTTGAGGACCGGAGCTGAGAAACACTGGCCTAAACATTTGTAATGGCAACAATTTTCTGGGTGACAGAAATGCAGGGGGGGGGGGGGGGGGGGCTGGGGTGCCAATATTTTGGCCATGACTGTAGAAGGCACATCAATGCTAAACAACTAGAGTCTAAAAGTTTTCAGGCAGGAGAGGAAAGCAAAAGAAAGATTTTCTCTACAAGCCTCCAGCAGGAGGCGCCCAATTCTCACCAGATCGATGAGTTGGTGACCGGGATCTCCCGGATGGGCCTCTTCATCCGGCACAAGGCCTCCAGGGACGTGCCGAACGAGCTGACCAGGTAGCTGCCGGTGATGGTCAGGAAGTAATCTTTGCCGCGGTCCAGGTGGAGGACCAGGATGTCCTCGATGGTGTCCTGACTCGAGTTCAGCAGCGTGACGGAGTCTTTGCTGACGTAAACCTCCAGACTGATCTCCACCGACTCATCTGAGATTGTGAGATAAAAAGCCAAGGAATGTCAGATATCCCATAAATAGGAACAGTTCAAACTTATTCACGAAAACGCAAAACAGAGCCGCACCACCGATTGGCTGACAAAAATGCGGTTCAGCAGTTCAGCGTTTCAGGAAATGGCAACACCAGACAACAAGTTAAAGTGTGTCCTAAAGTGGTTGTAAACCTCACACATGAAATATGAACAAAGCATATCCCTCTATAGCAGGGATATGCGATTACCGGACCTCCAGCTGTTGCAGAACTACAAGTCCCATGAGGCATTGCAAGACTCTGACAGCCACAAGCCTGACACCCAGAGGCAGAGGCATGATGGGAGTTGTAGTTTTGCAACAGCTGGAGGTCCACGAATTGCATATCCCTGCTCTATAGCAAGGGGTCTCAAACTGGCGGCCTTCGGACAAGTACATACTATAGAGAAGGGGGTCTCAAACTGGCGGCCTTCGGACAAGTACATACTATAGAGAAGGGGGGTCTCAAACTGGCGGCCTTCGGACAAGTACATACTATAGAGAAGGGGGTCTCAAACTGGCGACCTTCGGACAAGTACATACTATAGAGAAGGGGGTCTCAAACTGGCGACCTTCGGACAAGTACATACTATAGAGAAGGGGGTCTCAAACTGGCGGCCTTCGGACAAGTACATACTATAGAGAAGGGGGGTCTCAAACTGGCGGCCTTCGGACAAGTACATACTATAGAGAAGGGGGGTCTCAAACTGGCGGCCTTCGGACAAGTACATACTATAGAGAAGGGGGTCTCAACTGGCGGCCTTCGGACAAGTACATACTATAGAGAAGGGGGTCTCAATTTGGCGGCCCTCCAGCTGTTGCGAAACTACAGGTCCCATCATGCCTCTGCCTGTAGGAGTCGTGCTTGTAACTGTCAGCCTTGCAATGCCTCGTGGGACTTTTAGTCTCACAACAGCTGGAGGGGCCGCCAGTTTGAGACCCCCTGCTCTATAGTGTGTGCTTGTCCGAATCCAGGGCACCAAGTGTTATTTCTGTCTGCTGCCTCCTTCCTCTGCTATGGGTACGAGTCACTGCTGACAAGTTTTCCTGACACCAAGAAGTAAAAAAAAAAAAAAGGTGACAGGGGAGTGATCTCCAGCACACAGCCTGTGACTGACAGCCTTAGCTCTGTTCCTGGGTGAAGGGGGTGTGCGTGTGTGTCCTTTCCCTCTAATCAGCTCTCGGAGCTCTCCTCACTGAGCTCTACAGAGTGTAACGTCAGTTTTCCGCCCCCCCCCTTTTTCTGAAAGCTCAGACAAGCTTTAAAAATTCTAGACCCTTGAATGGCTGCAGAGCAGGAATCTTCAAACCACGGCCCTCCAGCTGTTGTGGAACTACACATCCCATGAGGCATTGTAAAGCTCTGACATTCACAGACACGACTAGGGCATGATGGGAATTGTAGTTCCTTAACGACTGGAGGGCCGTAGTTTGAAGACCCCCTGCTGTAGAGGATAGAGGGTTGCAGATAAACAGGTTCAAACTTATGTAGGAGGACTGGTTTCATCTCTGTGTATCACCTGAGGCCAGTCACTTCACTGGGTATATGGAAGGGTGTACAACCACTTTAACCACTTGCCAAACAGCCGCCGTCGGCAGGTCGGCACGTTCCCGCAAGTCGCCGTAGGTGTACATCGGCTCCTTTAAGGAAGCCGTAGCAGGCGCGTGCGTGCCCGCTGGACCCGAAGGGCAAGGGCGGCGGCCGTGACGTCCTCTGGCCGACCTGCGGGAACGAGAGCCAGAACGGGGATCTGTCAATGTAAACAAACAGATCCCCGTTCTGTCACGGGTGTATTATTATTATTATACAGGATTTATATAGCGCCAACAGTTTACGCAGCACTTTACAATATAAAAAGGAGACAATACAGTTATAATACAAGAGGATTAAGAGGGCCCTGCTCAGAAGAGCTTACAATCTAATAGGGTGTAGAGAGAGCTCTGCTGTTCCTAGTGATTAGGAACAGCGATCTCTCTCCTCCTCCAGTCAGCCCCCCCAGGGAACACACTTAACCCCTTGATCGCCCCCTAGTGTTAACCTCTTTCCTGCCAGTGACATTTATACAGTAATCAGTGGCTATTATTAGCTCTGATCGCTGTATAAATGTGACTGGTCCCCAAAAAAAAAGTGTCAAAAGTGTCCGATCTGTCCGACGCAATGTCACAGTCCCGCTAAAAAACGCTGATCACCGCCATTGCTAGCAAAAAATAAATAAATAAAAAGTCCATAAATCTATCCCCTATTTTGTAGACGCTAGAACTTTTGCGCAAACCAATCAATATACGCTTATTGCGATTTTTTTTTACTAAAGAATACATATCGGCCTAAATTGATGAAGAAATTCGTTTGTTTTTTTTTATTGTTTTTTTTGGGGGGGGGGGGGGATATTTATTATAGCAAAAAGTAAAGAATTGTTTTTTGTTTTTTTTTCAAAATTGTCGCTCTTTTTTGTTTATAGCGCAAAAAATAAAAACCACAGAGGTGATCAAATACCACCAAAAGAAAGCTCTGTTTGTGGGGAAAAAATGACAGAAATTTTGTTTGGGTGTAATGTCACATGACCGCGCAAATGTCAGTTAAAGCGACGCTGTGCTGTATCGCAAAAAAAAATGGCCTGGTCATTAAGGGAGCAAATCTTTCCGGTCTGTAAGTGGTTAACCCAAGAACCAAAAAGTAATATAGTGTAGCGTAATAATCATTAGGTGTGATGGCTGCATTAGGTTTCTTTTTTTAGGCCCCCCCCCCGTGTTTTTATCTGGTTATCTAGCCAGTAACACACCTCCAGTATTAGAGAGCCTCCGCTCTGGATGAAGGAGCACAGGAGGCACTTTTGGACAGCAGCATTTTCCCCCCTAAAGTTGAACTGCGGGTCAGTTATTAAAGCGGTATTAATCTAAAAAAAAGGAAACCTTTATTATATCGCAGCTTATCAATTCTTAAATGTGACGGCTGCATTCGTTTTTTTTTTTTCCCTTTTAGCCGCGGTTCACACAAGTGCGGCTTTGAATCAAAGTCACAGATCAGTGCGATTTGAATCTGCGATTTTCAATGTGGCTCGCAACCTCACTTTACAGAAGTCAAAGCAAGTCGCAAGGGAAAAAAAAAAAATCACAGAAAAATAGCACAGGTACCTTTTTTCCAAGTTGCGACTTTGAACGGTTCCATGAATAAAAAAAATAGAGTGCGACTTGCCGTGCGATTTTGAATTGTCAAATCGCATTGGTGTGGGAAACAAGGGCTGACTTTCATTTCCTTTATTTTTTACCTGGAGATCCAGCCAGTAAGTCTGTTTTTTTTTTTTCAACAGCACAAGCTCTCCTGCAGATATATCAGTTTACAGGGATGAGACAAACCATTTACCACTTGGTAGGAGTGCTTTACAAGGATCAGATTTTATTTATTCATGTAAAAAATTTATCCCAAAAAGAAAAAGAAAAATGCTGTTACTACGGTAATTATAAAGTGTGAGCTGGAGTTTGGCTTCAATTTGTTAGTGTTTATAAATCTGTTAGTAAATCTAACCCCCCCCCCCCCCCCCCCCCAGACTGACAATGCTGCTGTCCAAAGGTGCCCCCTGTGCCCCTTCATTCAGAGTGGGGGCGCTCTAATACAGGAGGTGTATTACTGGTCAGATTACCAGGTGAAAACAGAGAGGGGGGGGGGGAGGGGGAGCCTGAAAAAAAGAAAACAAATGCAGCCACCACATCTAATGATTGGTAACCTGAAATATATGACATTTATGGTTTTGGGTTTATTATCGCTGTAATTACCTCCTGTCTGTATGCACATTACAAATGGGATTTTGTCCCCTTGGCTTGTTTGGAACAATAAGTGATGATGGCCCCTGGGTCTAAAATAAGGTTTGTAATAAAAACAGAAAGATTTTCTTTATTAATGTATAGCATGTTGATGATAGGGGGGGGGTGGTGCCCGTTTGAAAAGAGGGGCCTGTGTCTCATCCGATCTCCTCCTCGTTGCTCCCCCAGTGTCTGATCTCTTCAACTGTTTGCGAAGATCAGGCACCGGGGGAGCGGCAGGGGGAAAAGATCAGATGAAGGGCCCGGGGCACATGACCCCCCTGCCCCCCCCCCCTCCTCTCTTCATCCCTGGTATCTGCCATGCATGCCACCCCTGCAGTTATATCATAGTCTATCGCCAATCATTCCATCAGCACCAAACTGTGGAATGAAACATTATAACGCCCATACCACAATACAGCAGCGACTTACTTGGCTCCAGATAGCCCTCGCAGGGCTCGGCTCGCAGCCAGGGTTTACAGTACTGAGAGTCGTTCAGTTTTGGGATGAAGGAGAAGTGACAAGTGACCTGCCCGTCGTTCTGGATGTGGAATTTTTCGATCTGTAGCTGCCGGAACCTCACCCGCTCAAATGTGAACTGTGGAATGAACCGGAGACATTAAAAACACGAGTCACTGCAAGTACAATACAGAGAAGAGCCGCACTGCTGGCCAATAATCAGTCACCACTTTTCTACCAAAGGTACGTTTTAGGCCTGGTTCACATCACTATCTACGGTTTTCAGTGCGTTTTCAGGGTTTGCAGAGACGCACTACAGTCCGTCTAACATGATTTCCTATGGGTCATGTTCACATCTGTGCGTCTTCCACCGGTGCGTTTTTGAAAAGGGTTGGTTTTGGTTCCATAGACTTCCATGGAAATGCAGCAGAAACTAATAAAAAAAAAGCAGCGTTTGGCCTTAAAGCGGAACTTCCCCTTAAACCCCTTGGAGCTGGCTCCCGTTAACCCTTTAAATTGGTAGTAAACGCTGTACTACCACCTGTCTATAATAAGGATTACCTGTAGGTACTGTGAATATCTCTCAAACTTGCACAGATTAGGAATTATTCGGAGTGCATGCAACCGATGACATTACCAGCGCATGCTCTCTGAAGGTCCAGCTTAAAGTGCCGGACCTTCGGAGCCCGTGCCAGAAACGGCGGCTCTGAGTGACGTCATTGCGCCCACGGCCACTCATGTAGCTGGAGTTTCCCTGAACCCAGAAGCAAGACCAGGGGAAGATGTGAGCCGTCTCAGCAGTGACATTGTGGCGCTGGAGGGCTTCGTCTATCATAATGTGCTAGTATGCGATGCATACTAGCACGTCATGTCATTGCCTTGCAGGGATATTTTTTTTTACAACCGCTTAAAGGGCTTCTGAAAGATAGGAGGCGGCATTCCCAATCATAGGAGTGTTGTGATTGCCTGTTGCAGTGGTCACATGATTGGGAGCCCTGACCACCGTCTCCTGATTGTAACTGGTGACCTGAAGCTGTCGGGAATACGCAGTAAGTGCACAATCAGCACAAAACAGTGAAGCCACCTGAGGCATACAGCGTGTGTTGGGGCCCACACATCCCTGTAGAGGCATGTGTGTTGTATCAATGGGAAGTGGTTGATATAGTCATCCTCTGCTCAACAAGACTCAGGGAGGGGGCAAGGTAAGCACTGTGAGCCAATCAGAGCTCAGTTGCATAGAAGAACACTGAACAGGTTTACAGAAAGAAATCACATGTATGACATCACCAGCGTATTGTTTCTCACTGTCCATTTAGGAGGTTAGGGACGGGTCAGTAACAAAGCTGTGTTCCTTAGAGAAGAATCCTAGGAATTACCTAGGATTCTGTCCAAGGATGTCAGGGACAAGACTATAGACCTACACAAGGCTGGAATGGTCTACAAGACCGTCGCGCCAAGCAGCTGCGTGAGAGGTTGACAACAGTTGGTGCGATTTTGGAAGAAACACAAAATAACTGTTAATCTCCCTCGGTCTGGGGCTCCATACAAGGTCTAACCTCGTGAACTCAGAACAGGCCTCGCCATGGTCGACCAAAGAAGTTGAGGTCACGTGCTCAGCGTCATATCCAGAGGTTGTCTTTGGGAAATAGATGTATGAGTGCTGCCAGCATTGCTGCAGAGGTTGAAGGGGTGGGGGGTCAGCCTGTCAGTGCTCAGACCATACGCCACACACTGCATCAAATTGGTCTGCATGGCTGTCATCCCAGAAGTAAGCTTCTGTTAAAGATGATACACAAGAAAGTCCGCAAACAGTTTTTTGAAGACAAGCAGACTAAGGACATGGATTACTGGAACCATGTCCTGTGGTCTGATGAGACCAAGATAAACTTATTTGGTTCAGATGGTGTGAAGCGTGTGTGGGGGCAACCAGGTGAGGAGGACAAAGACAAGTGGGTCTTGTCTACAGTCAAGCATGGTGGTGGGAGTGTCATGGTCTGGGGCTGCATGAGTGCTGCCGGCACTGGGGAGCTACAGATCATTGAGGGAACCATGAATGCCAACATGTACTGTGACATACTGAAGCAGAGCATGATCCCCTCCCTTCAGAGACTGGGCCGCAGGGCAGTATTCCAACATGATAACCACCCCAAACACTCCTCCAAGACAACCACTGCCTTGCTAAAGAAGCTGAGGGTAAAGGTGATGGACTGGCCAAGCATGTCTCCAGACCTAAACCCTATTGATCATCTGTGGGACATCCTCAAACAGAAGGTGGAGGAGATCAAGGTCTCTAACATCCACCAGCTCTGTGATGTCATCATGGAGGAGGGGAAGAGGACTCCAGTGACAACCTGTGAAGCTCTGGTGACCTCCATGCCCAAGAGGGTTAAGGAAGTGCTGGAAAAAAATGGTGGCCACACAAAATATTGACACTTTGGGCCCAATTTGGACATTTTCACTTAGGGGTGTACTCACTTTTGTTGCCAGCAGTTTAGACATTAATGGCTGTGTGTTGAGTTATTTTGAGGGGACATCAAATTTACACTGTTATACAAGCTGTACACTCACTACTTTACATTGTAGCAAAGTGTCATTTCTTCAGTGTTGTCACATGAAAAGATACAAGAAAATATTTACAAAAATGTGAGGGGTGTACTCACTTTTGTGAGATACTGTATATACAACTAAACGGTTTTACTAAGCTCCGGGAGTACAGCTATGGCTACATTTCTGGCGCACTATCAGAAGAGATGTGACTGCTGTGAACCCCCCCAACCCCCCCCCCCCCTCCACATTACTGTCCATTTCTAGAAGGCTTTGTATTTTGTAAATGAGTTCACATAATACAAAGCTTTCTGTGACTGGATAAGAGGGGAGAAGGGGAGGGCACGTGGCTGCAACTTCTGTATCAGCGATCTGAAGGTCCAGTGTAGGAGCGCAGGAAGTATAGCGATAACTGTGCTCCCGGCGCTCAGTAAAACTTTCAATTGCACACAAAACCTTGTTGGACTTAAACTGCTGTAAAGGAGAACATTATTGTAAGGAAACTCCTCGAGTTCTTTAATTGCAGAGAAGCCAAGTCAGGTTTCCTGTCCGGCAGGTGTGCCCTCATCACATGACTAGCTGAACAGAACTACAAATCTTTCAGCAAAGCATAATAGTTTCCATTTACGTATTTCAGCGCTTTATTATATCCATTTGCCTGAAGTCTAATTTGCACAGATGACACAATGGCGCTCACACACACTCACTTCTCTTCTGCTCAGGTTTAAGGAAGGAAGGAAATCATTTTCCATTCTGTCCATCATCCGCACGATTTCTTCAAACGCCTTCCGGTATCGCCGCTCATCGACCACTTTCACCTGGAAAGGTACCAAAATCGCAGCGGTCAGGAAACTGCAACTAAGGAAAGGACGAGCTCAGCATTTTCATTGTATTCAGGGAGCGCTAAACAATTACGCAGCAATTTATTGATGGAGGATGAGAAGGAACAAGATAAAATGTGCGTCAAGGAAGGAAAAATAAACAAGAAACTACAAAAAAAACCACAGAGCTGATATTGGCAAAACAGAACCTCACTGTGACCTACCTGACTGTACAATCTCTTTTAGGTCCACCAACATGGTGGGGGTTATTTACTAAAGGCAAATTCACTTTGCACTACAAGTGCACTTGGAAGTGCAGTCGCTGTAGATCCGAGGGGAACATGAGAGGAAAATATAAAAACAGCATATTTGGTTGTACATGATTGGATGATAAAATCAGCAGAGCTTCCCCTGATTCTTTCCCTTAGATCTTCAGCGACTGCACTTCCAAGTGCACTTGCAGTGCAGAGTGGATTTGCCTTCAGGCCTCTTTCACACTGAGGCAGTTTTCAGACGTTTTAGCTCTAGAAATAGCCTCTAAAAAGCACCTGAAAACTGCTTCCCATTCAGAGCAATGGGTGCTTTCACACGGGGGCAGTGCGCTTGTGGGACGTTACAAAAAGTCCTGCCAGCAGCATCTTTGGGGCGGCTTGGGAGTGCTATAAATAGCGCTCCCAAAACGCCCCTGCCCATTGAAATTAATGGACAGCACTTTCAAAGCGCCTTAAAAGGGCTTTGAAAGCGCTGCAAAACTGGACTTTTTTCCTTTTCCTTTTTTTTTTTAGGGTCATGTGACCTTAAAAAAACCGCCCTGCTAGCGCCTGAAAAGCGCAGCTAAAACACAAAAAAAAAAAAAAAAGAAACGGTGCTGAAGTGTGATAGGGGTCTTAGTAAAATCGACCCCATAGTGTGCATCTGGAAAGTATTCACAGAGCTTCACCTTTTCCACATTTTCCTATGTTACAGCCTTATTCCAAAATGGATTAACTTCATTATTGTCCTCAGAATTCTACAAACAATCCCCCATAATGACAACGTCAGATCTGGGGAAGGGTACAGAAAGAGTTCTGCAGCATTGAAGGTCCCAATGAGCGCAGTGGCCTCCATCATCTGTACATGGAAGAAGATTGGAGCCACCAAGACTCTTCCTAGAGGGGGCCACCTGGCCATACTGAGCGATCGGGGGAGAAGGTCCTTAGTCAGGGAGGTGACCGAGAACCTGATGGTCACTCCGACAGAGCTCCAGCGTTTCTTTGTGGAGTGAGTACTGCTTGGACCTTGAAGAAGGGGACATACCCCGAAAGCTTGTCCTGAAAAATTGTATGTTAGTGAAAATAAAACAGTATCACGGACAGTACTCAATTTTCTCTGTGGAGAGAGGAGAACCTTCCAGAAGAACAACCATCTCTGCAGCACTCCACCAATCGGTCCTGTATGGTAGAGTGGCCAGATGGAAGCCACTCCTCAGTAAAAGACACATGACAACCCACCTGGAGTTTTCAAAAAGGCACCTGAAGGACTCTCAGACCATGAGAAACAAAATTCTCTGGTCTGTTGAAACAAAGATTGAACCCTTTGGTTTGAATGGCAAGCGTCATGTCTGGAGGAAACCAGACACCGCTCATCACCTGGCCAATACCATCCCTACAGTGAAGCATGGTGGTGGCAGCATCATGATGTGGGGATGTTTTTCAGCGGCAGGAACTGGGAGACTAGTCAGGATGGAGGGAAAGATGAATGCAGCAATGTACAGAGACACCCTTGATGAAAACCTGCTCCAGAGCGCTCTGGACCTCAGAATAGGGCGAAGGTTCATCTTCCAACAGGACAACAACCCTAATCACACAGCCAAGATAACAAAGGAGAGGCTACGGGACCACTCTGTGAATGTCCTTGAGTGGCCCAGCCAGAGCCCAGACTTGAACCGACTGAACATCTCTGGAGAGATCTGAAAATGGCTGTGCACCCGACGCTCCCCATCCAACCTGATGGAGCTTGAGAGGTTCTGCAAAGAAGAATGGGAGAAACTGCCCAAAAATAGGAGTGCCGAGCTTGTAGCATCATACTCAAAAAGACTGGAGGCTGTGATTGGTGCCAAAGGAGCTTCAAAAAAGTATTGAACAAAGGCTGTGAATACTTATGTACATGGGATTTTTTTTTACTTTTTTATTTTTAATAAATTTGCAAAGATTTCAAAACAAACTTCTTTCACGTTGTCCTTATGAGGTATTGTTTGTAGAAATTTTGGAGAAATGAATTGAATACATTTTGGAATAAGGCTGTAACATAACAAAACGTGGAAAAAGTGAAGCGCTGTGAATACTTTCCGGATGCACCGTATGTGGGCCTGTGTGATTGGATACAGATTGAATGTATAGTTTGGACAGGTCCTCGTGTTTCAAAGTTTTGGTAAATCTAAAAGTAGATTCAGATTGTTACTTTCATGTTTAGCTTTAACTCTTACCCGCTAGATGCTCATAGATGACTTTATTTCCTATCCTTCCCCCATCAGCACATTCAGTGTTCATGGGGCAATGCCTCCTGCAGCGCTATTGTCTTCTGCCAGGGGAGGGGGTTGGGGTTGGCACGAGGAGGTTACCCGGCCGACAGAACATAATGACGACTGCTAACGGCTATAGCTGTCTGCAGTAATCGAAAGTAAAAGAGCTGACAGGCTGGTTGAACCCAAGCAAATTAATGGATCGACTTGGTTACAATCAACCTGTCCATACATTGGCAGATCTCTGCTGAACCAGACGGATTTTTGATCCATGTACGGCCAGCTTAAGGGTTACGCATATTTGGGGCCTTACAGAAGTGGGTCTTTATCCGTGGGACCACATTCTGTATATAAGGCTACTGTTTCTGTGCTGAGAGCACGATGCACAAACCGGTCACTGACATCTATGAGCCTTGTACCAACGATGGAGAACAGGGAAGAGCGATCATGTGATCGCTGTAATAGCCTGCGATTGAATATCACAGTGATTAGTAACTATCCAGTCAGAGAGACCACTGATCTCTTGGAGGGAATGATAAGGGACTATATACAAGATTTTAGTAATGAGAACGGTATCATTAGCAGTAATCAGCATGGATTCATGAAGAATCGTTCTTGCCAAACCAATCTATTAACCTTCTATGAGGAGGTGAGTTGCCATCTAGATAAAGGAAGGCCCGTAGACGTGGTGTATCTGGATTTTGCAAAAGCATTTGACACAGTTCCCCATAAACGTTTACTATACAAAGTAAGGTGCATTGGCATGGACCATAGGGTGAGTACATGGACTGAAAACTGGATAGGGTTTTTTTTTCGGCCACCCGCGATCGTTCCCCAGAGAGGCAGAATGGCAATCTATGTAAACAAGGCAGATCGCCGTTCTGACAGGGAAGGACATCTTCTGATCCTGCTAAGCAGAAACACTGATCTCGGTGTTCCTCCAGTCAGTCCATCCCCCCCACACAGTTAGCAAGCACCTCCTAGGGGCAGTGATGGCGAACCTTGGCACCTCAGATGTTTTGGAACTACATTTCCCATGATTCTCATGCACTCTGCAGTGTAGTGGAGCATCATGGGAAATGTAGTTCCAAAACATCTGGGGTGCCAAGGTTCACCATCACTGTCCTAGGGACACACTTAACCCTTTGATCACCCCTGTTAACCCCTTCCCAGCCAGTGTCATTAGTACAGTAACAGTGCATTTTCATTAGCATTGATCACTGTAATAATGTCACTGGTTCCCAAAAAAAAGTGTCAAAAGTATCAGTTGGGTGTCCGATTTGTCCGCCGTAATGTCGCAGTCCGGCTAAAACTCACCATTACTAGTAAAAAAAATAAATAAATAAAAATGCCATAAATATATCCCATAGTTTGTAGTCGCTATAACGTTTGGGCAAACCAATCAACAGTCGCTTATTGGGATTTTTTTTTTATTTACCAAAAATATGTAGCAGAATAAAATTGGCCTAAACTGATGAAGAAATTAGATTTTTTATATTTTTTTTATTGGATGTGTTTTATAGCAGAAAGTAAAAATATTGTTTGTTTTTTTTTATAATTGTCTTTTTTTGTTTTTGTTTATAGCGCAAAATATAAAAACCGCAGGAGGTGATCAAATACCCCCAAAAGAAAGCTCAATTTGTGGGAAAAAAAAAAGGACATCATTTTTTTGGGGGTATAGCGTCACACGACCGCGCAATAGTCAGTTAAAATAACGCAGTGCCGTATTGCAAAATATGGCATGGTCATGAGAGGGGGTAAAAGTAGTCAAAATATGGCCTGGTCATGAGAGGGGGTAAAAGTAGTCAAAATATGGCCTGGTCATGAAGGGGGTAAAAGTAGTCAAAATATGGCCTGGTCATGAAGGGGGTAAAAGTAGTCAAAATATGGCCTGGTCATGAAGGGGGTAAAAGTAGTCAAAATATGGCCTGGTCATGAAAGGGGGTAAAAGTAGTCAAAATATGGCCTGGTCATGAAGGGGGTAAAAGTAGTCAAAATATGGCCTGGTCATGAAGGGGGTAAAAGTAGTCAAAATATGGCCTGGTCATGAAAGGGGGTAAAAGTAGTCAAAATATGGCCTGGTCATGAAAGGGGGTAAAAGTAGTCAAAATATGGCCTGGTCATGAAGGGGGTAAAAGTAGTCAAAATATGGCCTGGTCATGAAGGGGGTAAAAGTAGTCAAAATATGGCCTGGTCATGAAGAGGATAAAAGCTTCCGGGGCTGAAGTGGTTAAAACAGGCACATCTAACTATGCAGGCATCCGGGGTAAAGTTGTCCACATAGACCGTCCTCCGCACCGCCATCGACGTCATCCCTTTCCACGTTGCACTCCAAGCCTCGCTTTCAGATCGCTCTACTGCAGGGTAGTCTTCCCGGTCACGATTGCAGACTGACAGCGGTGAGAGCCCGCGGTGTGGAGGACGGTCTATGTGGACCTTTACCCCGGAT
This sequence comes from Lithobates septentrionalis, assembly GCA_037952835.1. Classification (NCBI taxonomy): domain Eukaryota; kingdom Metazoa; phylum Chordata; class Amphibia; order Anura; family Ranidae; genus Lithobates; species Lithobates septentrionalis. The sequence goes on from JBBDGP010005185.1 coordinate 18,889, forward strand.
CTCTGCATACTTAAATTCGCCTCTTTTAATCATCAACCATGTGAGTTGCTAAATGTTGTACCTTCATTAAATGTAACCATATCGCTACACTTAGAGCCTCCTCTCTTCTCTTTTATACTCTGGAGCTCCTGCTGGATTTTTCTTCTAATCCCCTTGTTGGAGGCTTCAATTTGTAGAAGGACATTTTATGGTTACACAACCTTATCACATCCTTATAATCTTTTTATATGGACTATAAACTGAAGGACTTATGAATAAACGGTTGTGGAACGAATCATCTGAGTTTCCATTATTTCTTATGGGGAAATTCGCTTTGATATACAAGTGCTTTGGATTACAAGCATGTTTCTGGAATGAATTATGCTCACAGTCCTGTATTTTCTATATATCCAGTTGTCTTTGCCCATTAAAGTCCCACCAAGAGGTTTTTTCTGTTTGAATGTTCTTCGATATTAGGGATGTGAGCGTTCCATTCCCCGTTAGCGACATTTGAACCTTAATGGTAATAATAACAATAAATGTGTAACCGTAATGTTCATTGCCAGGCAGTTCATATTTTTGGTACTTACCCCAATGCTGAAGAGAGAGCTGACAGGCTTGTGGTCGCTGGTTTTCAGCTCCATGTGGCTGAGGTATCTTAGCTGTTTAATGTTACCTCCTCTCCATAGAACGCGGTCACACCAGGCCGGAACGCGGCACTTGCCACTGGAGGTCATAAAAAAAAAATATATATATATATTACTACTAATGGTGGTAGTTTAGTCTGAGGACTTTATTGAACTCCTTCCAGCCTGCCCCCGACGTCCCTTTACAAAGGGTCTGAACGTTTGCGGATACTTATATAAACTTGTTGGCCATCCTATTTTAAATCCAAAGGCATTGATATGGAGAAGATCCCTTCTTTAAAGTGTTTGTAAAGGTTATTTTTATAACAAAAAAAAGAAAAAATGAACACGTTATATACTTACCTGCTCTGTACAAGAGTTTTGCACAGAGCGGCCCCAATCCTCCTCTTCTGGGGTGCCCCACCGGTGCTCCCGGATCCTCAATTTCCACGGGGGGACCTGTGCGGGCCCGCTCCCAAGTCCCGCTGCTGTGACGATCGACACAGACAGCGGGACTTGATCCAGCCCCCCCCCCAGCTCCTGTGTCACTGGATTTGATTGACAGCAGCAGGAGCCAATGGCCAATCTATTCAATGAGGGCAGAGACTGCTCTTTCACATTGCTGGATCGGATGGGCTCAAGTAAGAATAAAGGGGGGGGGGGGGCTCTATGGGGGCAGCTGCAGCAAAGGTGGTTTTTCACCTTAAAGGGTTTGTAAAGATTGGTTTAAAAATAAACTGCGCCCTGAGCCCACCCAGTTGTGTGACAAAAGTGAATATTCGCGATTTTCTTCCCGATTCTCCTCCCGGCCAATCAGGAAGTGGGTCCTCAGACCTGTCAACCAATTGGCCAAGAGGAGAAGCGATCCCATTGGCCGCCTAAGAGGGAGGGAGGGAGGAGACGCACGGCGGAAGCCGCCGTGATGTCGAGGAGGAGGAGACTCAGGGGAAGCTGCTGCCCACGACCTAGATGGGGTCAGGGCAGGGTTGGTGACTGACCGAGCAACTGGGAGAGGGTGCAAGTGATCCTGAGACCCATGACACCCAGCATGTCCCCAGCTCATCCATTCAGTGTACCTCACCTGACCCCATCACCCAGCTCACCCTACACTCAGTGTACCTCACCCGACCCCAACACACAGCTCACCCTACACTCAGTGTACCTCACCTGGCTGACCCCATCACCCAGTTCACCCTACATTCATGGTACCTCACCTGACCCCAACACACAGCTCACCCTACACTTAGTGTACCTCACCTGACCCCAACACACAGCTCACCCTACACTCAGTGTACCTCACCCGACCCCATCACCCAGTTCACCCTACATTCATGGTACCTCACCTGACCCCAACACACAGCTCACCCTACACTTAGTGTACCTCACCTGACCCCAACACACAGCTCACCCTACACTCAGTGTACCTCACCCGACCCCATCACCCAGTTCACCCTACATTCATGGTACCTCACCTGACCCCAACACACAGCTCACCCTACACTCAGTGTACCTCACCTGACCCCAACACACAGCTCACCCTACACTCAGTATACCTCACCTGACCCTAACACCCAGCTCACCCTACACTCAGTATACCTCACCTGACCCTAACACACAGCTCACCCTACACTCAGTGTACCTCACCTCACCCGTTCACCCAGCTCACCCTACATTCATGGTACCTCACCTGACCCCAACACACAGCTCACCCTACACTCAGTGTACCTCACCTGACCCCATCACCCAGTTCACCCTACATTCATGGTACCTCACCTGACCCCAACACACAGCTCACCCTACACTTAGTGTAACTCACCTGACCCCAACACACAGCTCACCCTACACTCAGTGTACCTCACCTGACCCCATCACCCAGTTCACCCTACATTCATGGTACCTCACCTGACCCCAACACACAGCTCACCCTACACTTAGTGTACCTCACCTGACCCCAACACACAGCTCACCCTACACGCAGTGTACCTTACCCGTTCACCCAGCTCACCCTACACTTAGTGTACCTCACCTGACCCCAACACACAGCTCACCCTACACTCAGTGTACCTCACCTGACCCCAACACACAGCTCACCCTAAACTCAGTGTACCTCACCTGACCCCAACACACAGCTCACCCTAAACTCAGTGTACCTCACCTGACCCCAACACACAGCTCACCCTACACTCAGTGTACCTCCCCTGACCCCAACACACAGCTCACCCTACACTCAGTATACCTCACCTGACCCTAACACCCAGCTCACCCTACACTCAGTATACCTCACCTGACCCTAACACCCAGCTCACCCTACACTCAGTATACCTCACCTGACCCTAACACACAGCTCACCCTACACTCAGTGTACCTCACCTCACCCGTTCACCCAGCTCACCCTACACTTAGTGTACCTCACCTGACCCCAACACACAGCTCACCCTACACTCAGTGTACCTCACCTGACCCCATCACCCAGTTCACCCTACACTCAGTGTACCTCACCTGACCCCAACACACAGCTCACCCTACACTTAGTGTACCTCACCTGACCCCAACACACAGCTCACCCTACACTCAGTGTACCTCACCTGACCCCATCACCCAGTTCACCCTACATTCATGGTACCTCACCTGACCCCAACACACAGCTCACCCTACACTTAGTGTACCTCACCTGACCCCAACACACAGCTCACCCTACACTCAGTGTACCTCACCTGACCCCATCACCCAGTTCACCCTACATTCATGGTACCTCACCTGACCCCAACACACAGCTCACCCTACACACAGTGTACCTTACCCGTTCACCCAGCTCACCCTACACTTAGTGTACCTCACCTGACCCCAACACCCAGCTCACCCTAAACTCAGTGTACCTCACCTCACCCCATCACCCAGCTCACCCTACACTCAGTGTACCTCATCTGACCCCAACATCCAGCTCACCCTACACTCAGTGTACCTCACCTGACCCTAACACACAGCTCACCCTACACTCCGTGTACCTCACCCGACCCCATCACCCAGTTCACCCTACATTCATGGTACCTCACCTGACCCCAACACACAGCTCACCCTACACTCAGTATACCTCACCTGACCCTAACACCCAGCTCACCCTACACTCAGTATACCTCACCTGACCCTAACACCCAGCTCACCCTACACTCAGTGTACCTCACCTCACCCGTTCACCCAGCTCACCCTACACTTAGTGTACCTCACCTGACCCCAACACCCAGCTCACCCTAAACTCAGTGTACCTCACCTCACCCCATCACCCAGCTCACCCTACACTCAGTGTACCTCATCTGACCCCAACATCCAGCTCACCCTACACTCAGTGTACCTCACCTGACCCTAACACACAGCTCACCCTACACTCAGTGTACCTCACCTGACCCCAACACCCAGCTCACCCTACACTCAGTGTACCTCACCTGACCCCAACACACAGCTCACCCTACACTCAGTGTACCTCACCTGACCCCAACACACAGCTCACCCTACACTCAGTGTACCTCACCTGACCCCAACACACAGCTCACCCTACACTCAGTGTACCTCACCTCACCCGTTCACCCAGCTCACCCTACACTTAGTGTACCTCACCTGACCCCAACACCCAGCTCACCCTAAACTCAGTGTACCTCACCTCACCCCATCACCCAGCTCACCCTACACTCAGTGTACCTCATCTGACCCCAACATCCAGCTCACCCTACACTCAGTGTACCTCACCTGACCCTAACACACAGCTCACCCTACACTCAGTGTACCTCACCTGACCCCAACACCCAGCTCACCCTACACTCAGTGTACCTCACCTGACCCCAACACACAGCTCACCCTACACTCAGTGTACCTCACCTGACCCCAACACCCAGCTCACCCTACACTCAGTGTACCTCACCTGACCCCAACACACAGCTCACCCTACACTCAGTGTACCTCACCTCACCCCATCACCCAGCTCACCCTACACTCAGTGTACCTCATCTGACCCCAACATCCAGCTCACCCTACACTCAGTGTACCTCACCTGACCCTAACACACAGCTCACCCTACACTCAGTGTACCTCACCTGACCCCAACACCCAGCTCACCCTACACTCAGTGTACCTCACCTGACCCCAACACACAGCTCACCCTACACTCAGTGTACCTCACCTGACCCCAACACACAGCTCACCCTACACTCAGTATACCTCACCTGACCCCATCCCCGCTGCCCACGACCTAGATAGGGTCAGTGCAGGGTTGGTGACCGACCGAGCAACTGGGAAAGGGTGCAAGTGATCCTGAGACTCGTCACCCAATTGCCCGAGAGGAGATGCGACCCTTCGGGCCGCCTAGGAGGAGGAGACGCAGGGGAAGCCTCTGCCTGCAGGAAGCGCTGTCTATGACCTAGATGGGGTCAGTGCAGGGCAGGTGACCGACCGAGCGACCAGTAGGAAGGCGTCCAAGTGACCTGACTGGGGGGGGGTTGGAGGATGGCTGTGTGTGGATTGTTTGCTGCCCCCAAAATCTATACCACCAGCCGCAACTGACCACTGCAAGCTCCTGCTAGGAATCAGGACTCTGAATGGGAGAGTTGGAAACATTTCCTTTGGCTCTCCTCCGATGTACTAGAAATATGCACCAGCCAGGCTTGGAAAGGAAATCACATCGCAAGCCGCCAGGATTTCATTTACCGCGGCTTGCTGAAATTTTCACCACTCCGTCAGTCGGCGGGCTCTTGTTTCAAGTGTGCTATTTTAAACAACGGTAGCAGAACTGGTGGTGAAAATAGATGCAGATGTATGTCGCCTGACAAACAGACATTACAGCCGCCAAAGAACATAAAAAACTTTCAGTGTAATAAAGTTTTCAGAAAAGATTGCGAGTCAGCCTCCGACATGAATGAAGGCTTTGTTTCCTTCCACAAGTGGCATCCAGCAGAAACAACATTTCCTAGAAGCCTTTCTGCAGGAAATGTCACGCCACTTAATGTAAAATGCACACGAGCCGCCTCTATCATGCGACATTCCCGGCTATGAAAACATTTATTATTGAGTATAAAGAGCAAATCGGCAATGGCACTCAAACTGGTGCGTTTAGAAAAAGCGCGACCAATCGATTGTCAGTGCAAGTGAAAGAAGCTCTGCAAAGAAAAAAAAAAGGATTCCGACCGCCGGTCTTGTTACCCTCAACCAGTGTGACTCGGTTTACCTTGAATCCCAGCCGTCGGTCTTAGGGTCATATTTGTATGTTGGGATGAAAGTGATCAGACCTTCTGTGAAATCTGCAAAGACGTTTTTAAGCTCTCTCTGGATGTTAAGCTGCAGGAAATGAGAAACAGACAGACAGACATCAGGCCAATAAAACAACACTGGTAGTACAAGGACCGACCAATTCAGCTTGGCTTAACCACTTATGGACCAGGCCTTTTTCTGACACTTGTTGTTTATAAGTTTAAATTAGTATTTTTTTGCTAGAAAACTACTTAGAACCCAAAAACGTTATTATACCGTGTTTCCCCCCGAAAAGCTCTTATATTAGTTTTGGTAACAAAAGACACAGTAGGGCTTATTTTCGGGGTAGGTCTTACCATGTAATGTGCCGTCTTCTCTCCCCCTCTCCCTCCCTGCCTGACAGGAATCCCCAGTGTCAACTGATTAAAATACTTGTAAAATTCTATAATCCACTCTATTACAGTATTATATAATGTACAATGTGTGTTTTTCTCTAATATAATTGTGCCAAATACCTTCGTTATAGCGCCGCTCTGCGCTTCTGTGAGCCGCCGGAGCTCTCTTCCCCGCAATTATATTACAGAAACACACACATTGTACATTATATAGTACTGTAATAGAGTGGATTATACAAGCATTTTAAACTAGGGCTTATTTTCGGGGTAGGGCTTATATTGCAGCCCTCCTGGAAAATAACGCTAGGTCTTATTTTCGGGGAAACGCGATATATATATATATATATATAGATATCTCTCTCTCTGTATGTACACACAGACAGAGAGAGAGAGAGAGAGAGAGAGAGAGAGAGAGAGAGAGAGAGAGAGAGAGAGAGAGAGAGAGAGAGAGAGAGAGAGAGAGAGAGAGAGAGATCTATAGATAGAGATATATAAATCTCTCTCTCTCTCTCTCTCTATATATATATATCTCTATATATACACACACACATATATATTTTATTTTTATTTTGTTTAGCAGAGAGCCTAGAGAATAAAATGGCGGTCGTTGCCATATTTTATGTTACACTGTATTTGCGCAGCTTTCTTTCAAACACAATTTTTTGGGGAAAAAAAATACACTTTCATTTTATTCCATAAATTAAAAAAAATTAAACAGTAAAGTTAGCACAATTTTTTTGTATAATGTGAAAGCTGATGTTACGCCTGAGTAAATAGATACCCAACATGTCATGCTTCAAAATTGCGCACGTTCGTGGAATGGCAAAAAATGACGGTACTTAAAGCGGAGTTCCACCCAAAAGTGGAACTTCCGCTCATTTGTCTCCTCTCTCCCTCCGGTGCCACAATTGGCACCCTTCGAGGGGACAGGATACCCGTCTTTGACAGGTATCCTGTTTTCACCTCTGGGAGTCTGGGCCACGGCCCAGACATCACCGTGGGGCTCCCTCCTCCTCCCTCCTCTCCCTGTCGCCGGGCCAGTAGGAGAGAGGAGAGGGGCCTCGCGCATGCGCAGTAAGGGTTTCCGGCGTGAAGCCGAAAGCGGAGTTCCACCCAAACTTCCGCTCATTTGTCTCCTCTCCCCCTCCGGTGCCACAATTGGCACCTCTCTCTGGGGGGAGTCTGGGTCGCGGCCTGTGACATCACCGCGGGGCTCCCTCCTCCTCTCCCTCTCGCCGGGCCAGTAGTAGAGAGGAGCGGGGATTCGCGCATGTGCAGTAGGGTTCCCGGAGCGAAGCCATAGGGCTACACTGCCGGTTTCCCTTACCCGCAATGGCGGTGGCAGCACCTGACAGCTGATAGAAACATCAGCTGCGGTGCCGACATCGCTGGGCTCCAGGACAGGTAAGTGTCCTATTGTTAAAAGTCAGCAGCTGCAGTATGTGTAGCTGCTGGCTTGTAATTTCTTTTTGGGCGGAACACCGCTTTAAAAAACTCCACACACACTTTTTTTTTATTGCATTTAAGTGTAAATATGAGATGTGGTCTTTTTGACCCCCCAGATATCATATTTAAGAGGACCTGTCATGCTTTTTTTTCTATTACAAGGGATGTTTACATTCCTTGCAGTAGAAATAAAAGTGACACAATTTTTTTTTTAAAGAACAGTGTAAAAATAGAAAGTAAAATAAAAAAAAAAATTTTTTTTTTCTTATTTAATGTGCCCCGTCCCGCCGAGCGCGAGTGCAGAAGTGAATGCATACGTGAGTGTAGCGCCGCATATGAAAACGGTGTTCAAACCACACATGTGAGGTATCGCCGCGATCCGTAGAGCGAGAGCAATAATTCTAGCCCTAGACCTCCTCTTTAACTCAAAACATGCAACCTGTAGATTTTTTTTTTTTAACGTCGCCAATGGAGATTTTTAAGGGTAAACGTTTTTTCGCCATTCTACGAGCGGGCGCAATTTTGAAGCGTGAAATGTTGGGTATCAATTTACGCGGCGTAACATTTTCTTTCACAGTATAAAAAAAAGACAACATTAGGCTAACGTTACTGTTCTCTTATTTTTTAATTTAAAAAAGTGTATTTTTTCCAAACAAAAGTGCACTTGTAAGACCACTGCGCAAACACGGTGTGACAGAAAGTATTGCAACGACCGCCATTTTATTCTCTAGGGTAGTGATGGTGAACCTTGGCACCCCAGATGTTTTGGAACTACATTTCCCATAATGCTCAGAGTGCACGAGCATCATGGGAAATGTAGTTCCAAAACATCTGGGGTGCCAAGGTTCGCCATCACTGCTCTAGGGTGTTAGAAAAAAAATATATATATATTGTTTGGTTCTAAGTAATTTTCTAGCAAAAAAAAAAAATGATTTTAACTTTAAAGTTTGAAAAATAGGGCCCGGACCTTAAGTGGTTAAGGAAGCTGTACGAGTTTCTGGTGGTTGATGACTTCATCTGTTTGGGATTTAGCTGTCTGAACTGCACTCAGATGGACGGACACGGGGAGGACATGCGTGTTCCTTTTTTTTTCTTTTTTATATAAACATCTGAAGAGCCAATCATAACATGAATCTAAAATTTATATGGTCCATTTCCTTAATTTAAAATGACAGCCCTCTTACAACAGCCTTCTGAGGCACAGTGCTGAGCTGGCGGCAAATTTATACTTTTTTCCATCGTGCAATAAAAAAGATAAAAAAGCAATTTTTTGTTTACCTGATCGAACCTCAGCAGAGTGTTAATGTCGTTTTTAGCGATCAGGGTCTTGACTTCCATGGCGTCGTATTTACAAAGCCTGTAGTTCAAGTCTCCTAACCAAATCACCGCGCTGCGAGCAAAAAGGGGGGACAAAACCCGTGTTACTTCCCGACAGCAAAGCTTACCACTGCTAAGAAAAAAAAAAAGTCTACAGAGCAAAAAAGGCACAGAAAAGATCTCTAGAATGGCTTTAGAAACCCTCCAAATTAAGGACAAAAAAAAAGAAGACATTTTTATTTAATAATTCGTTTTTAAAGCGTTTGTTACCCCCAACACTCCATATTCCTGATAGGTGGCTGCTGTACCATGCACTTGTATGAGAAAGTCTCCTGTTCTCTTTGTATTGCTTCCTTTATGTGTGAAATCCCCTGGTGTTCGGCTTTCCTATTAAAAACTGACCACACAAAAGCAGGATAGCACAGCATGGTCAGTTCTCTAGCTATGCTGGGAACTCAGCCTGCTCTCCTCCAATGATCAGATTTGTCCTGACACGCCCCCCCCCGCCCACTGCACAGCCATTCAGTGGGAAGCTCAGTATGCCGTTGCTCCCCCCCAGCTCTTATACAGCTGAGAACAGAGGGAATGTGATCAGTTAAAAAAAAAAAAAAAAAGGGGGGGGGGGGGAGAGGGTATTTTATTTTTTATATAGCTACACAAAAATGTTTTGCCTTTCATTTCTATTTTAACCACTTATGGACCGCCCCACGCAGTTTTATTTTTTAGTATTTTTTTTTAATATAAATTTTTGATTAATTTGATATTTTGCTAATAATATATATAATACATTTTTAGGTTTTGGCATTAGTCAATTTTTCCATTAGTTTTATTTTTTAGTATTTTTTATTTTTTTTTTAATATACATTTTTGATTAATTTGATATTTTGCTAATAATATATAATATATATTTTTTTTTAAATACATTTTTGATTAAGTTTATATTTTGCCAATAATATATATAATACGTTTTTAGGTTTTGGCATTAGTCAATTTTTCCATTACACCTTTTTGGGAATTGGGAATTTTTGTAACAGTGACATTCTCATTTTCAACCGCTAGATGTCACTGTGTTGGATTTTGGTGTCTGTGACACCAATGTACAAATCTTGCCATTTCCTGTGAGTTCGATCGGAAAAGGTGGCATTTGTGCAATAGGTGAATATTTGCAATTGGTGGCTATGGGGGAAGAGGTCTCTGATGCTGCCATAGAGAGCTATATTTTATTATGGTGGCCAATAGAGGAATGTTCTTCCTTTTAAACATAAAAATAATTTTAAAGAGTGCACCGGCATGGCCGATTTCCGTAAAAGAGGCTTGGTACACGCTGATGCGGATATTGGAATAGCGAGTCGCAGCTCAGATCGAGGCTGGGTTATTTTGCATATTATTTCAGGAGGTGACGCAGTACACCGCCCGTGCCCCTGGACGACGTCATTTCTGACAAAATGCGTCACCTATCCCCTCGTGTCCTGGAAGGACTGGTTTGCTCTGGTTGTGCGCTGGCCGCCACACCAGAATTACGCCTTTCATTTTACTTATAACATGTAAGTGCATTCCTTTACTTTTAAATAAACTTTATAAAAGGTTTTACCCCATGTGGAGCTTTTGTTTTTTACGGTTTAAAAACCATCCATCCATGTGAGCGAGTGGCGCCCTGTGAATAGGGGAACCATTTCGTTGGGCGATAGACCCAGGCTGGGTATAAGCCAAACGCGTTGTTTGATCCCCTGTAATGGGGGATCACCTGGAGCTGGTAAGAAGCAAGCCTTACTTTTTGGTGGTGGACTCTATACACAGAGTGACCGATGGCGGTTTCTATCATCAGGAATCTTCAAGGCTCCTGGTTACAATCACTGGTGGACTTTGATAAGAATGTTATGCTTCTATATTTGATGGACTGATTTTTAGAATTATAATTACATTTTTAGCGCAATTCTAATTACTTTTATTTTAGATATACTGTGGCAGGGCGGCCCTCCTGCAGGAAATTACGTACCTGTACATGATTTTGTGCGCGGGGCGCGCGCCGTGGGCAACCCTCTCCTCCTCTGATTGGACACAGCTGGAGCCAAATCAGCAGGTCTGGCGGACGCGATGTCCGCCGGGACCCGTCGATCGTTCTGAAGAGAGGCAAAACGGCCTGCCTATGTAAACAAGGCAGACCGCCGTTCTGCCAGAGTGGAAAATGGAGATCTTGTGTTTCTACTAACCAGGAACGCGGATCTCTGTCTTCCTTTAGTCAAAGCACCTCACCCACAGTTAGAAAGCACCACTTGGGACACATTTAACACATCACCGACCTCATCTCCAAATACCATCCAAATCATCCTCTCTGCTCCTCACAAGGACCCCTGCTCTCAAGTTCCCTCATCACCTCCTCTCATGCTCACCTACAGGACATCTCCTACTCTGTATGCTTATAAGGGATCCCTCAAATCTCCTCACAGACGCCTATCTCCCCTCTGCCTGGGGTGCAGTTGGTATCACTCCGCATGGGACAGGAGCCGACACTACAGAGGAGGCGTCGGCTTATGCGGCTCTTGCTCCCCACTACACTATACAGGTAGTCCCTCTACATTGCACTCTGCTTGATTCTCTGGAATGGCGGGTTAGACCGTGATCTACCAGTCACCTGTCCACAATCTTCTGGTAGATCGTGATCTACTGGTTGCTGAACCCCCCCCCCCCCCCCCCCTAAATTGATCGATTCCATAAAAAGCTGACAGATAAGACAATACTCCCATCGCTGAACATGACACCCTCTTGGCTGGCACAGGAAAGCACTTACTCGTGTTTCATGATATTCAGGGTGGGGGCATTCTGGTCTGGGAAGGAGAAGTTAAGCCGTGCGCAGATATCCTTATAATCTTGATTGCGTCTCTCAAAATCTTCCACGTGAGCCGCCAAGTGAGAGTTCACAAAACAGAAGGATGTGTTGTGGAAGACGAACCTGACAGCCACGCCTCCTTTGTTACCCTAAAGGGGGGGGGGGGGGGGGGGGGGGGATGAGACACACGTTATAAAGTGACACATGCTGGGGGGGGGTTATTCTTAAAGTGTAACAGCATTTAAAAACAAACACCAATAAGATAGTAACTGACTCTCCACTCATTCCTGTGCTTTTTTCTTCTTCTTTTTTTTTTGTTACTTGCTCCACTTGATGTACAAGGGTGACAACACTCCTCAAGGAGCTCCTTGAGAAGTAACAGTGTTGTCACGGTAAGATGTGCATGGCCTATAGACTATAATCTGATGTAACGTAACCACACCAGCATGGTGGGGGGAGTCCACAAACAGAGCATGACAAAACATGGGGCCCTTCCTAAAATATTAGCCCAGTGTTGAAAAGGACTGCAGACATATGAAGAAAATCTGAACTCCGGGATAAGCAAATATTGACTGAATACAATCGTCATGGGTTTTTTTTGTTTTTTTTCTTCCTGATCTGTGCAGTAATCCAGTGTGAGGCTTCCTACAATAAAGACCACTCACTGCTGCTCTCTCTCCTTGTGCAGGGTGACTGGTCTTTTTTCCGCCCCCCTCCTGTAGTTTTCTGCAGGCAACCTGTAGTGGGTGGGGCCTGCTGGGTCTATCCCACAGCCCTGCTCTCTCTCCCTGTACAGGGTGACTGGTCTTGTCTCAAAAGTAGCATGAAAGTCGTACCTGAATGTTTTACAAGCAACAGTGGGTCCAACTTTGCAGAGGGACAACAAGTCACATCCAAGTCGCACCCAGCCAAAATTGCGTCAGAGTTGCAAAGTTGCATGACTTTGGAGTCATATAAGTGTGAACGGAGTCCTACTGGCCCCTGTCTAAACTGGCCCTAGTATGTGTGTGTGTGTATGCTGAAGGCCGGAAGTGACGTCATAACGTTGCGTCCGGCCCCTGAAGGTCATAGCAATGGGTGGGGACCCTCTGATCTGGTCCTCGGTCAGCTCTATGGTAAATAGCTGCTGTTGGCCAATTCATTCTCTGGCTCGCCGATCGCATGGACGAGCCAGTAGAAGATACGGAGTCAATAGGGTCCTTAGATTGTAAGCTCCTGGAGGACAGGGACTGGTGTACAGTGTATAAAAGTATGCTCTTGTCTCCTCTTGCAGTGCAGCAGTATATACCAACATGAATAACGCAAAGCAATATCTTCACATATCTCTTCAATGGCTGCGGTGAGGCCACCTGTCGTAGATTATTTACCATTTTCCCCATGATCCCCGTGCCTAAAGACTCTGCTGCAACCTCCTGGATATGCTTGAAGTGTTCCTTCCTGGCAAACACCAGCATCATCATTCCCACAAGTCTGATCAGACGGATCTGAAAGACACAAAAACACACATAAAAGGTCAGCAAGGTGAAGTGTAAGCCAATGTGCTAACTAGTGTTATTAAGATGGTAAAGCTCTGGGTAAAACATTTATTGGGTGCTAGCGAGGGTTAGAACCTCTCCCAGGGTTTACTCGATGTTTGTTTCTACATTGCAGAGAATTTCCCCTCAATTCCTGTCGGTGTGATCACATAGGATGTACGGGGGGAATGCAACATGTGACAGCGGACACTGGAACAGAGGACCCCAGTGGGAGATCTACGCTCACCTCCTGTTTGAAGTACTCTGCGATTCCCTCTGTTAATGGGACAGGAAGGGAGTGTGAACCTGCTGAGTGAAAGCAAAGGCAGGGTAAAGCCCTCCCCTGCTCTAAACAAAAGAAAAATAAAAAACACGAAGCCATCTGGCTTCAGATCCACTAAAAAAAAAAAAAAAGCCTCTTTTTCTTTGTAGCCATTGGCTCCAGCTGCTGTCAATCACAGCCTTTGAGAAGGGAACAGGGGACGGGACGGGACTGTGCCCTGCTCTGTGTGTCTTATGGAGCGGGGCTTGAGAGCGAGCACACGAGTGCCCCCATAGCAAGCAGCTTGCGATGGTGGGCACTGAGCGGGGAGGGGGAGGGGGGGGGTGGAGGGGCCAGAAGCGCTAGTGGGGGGACCCTATAAGAAAGAGGATCACGGCTGCTCTGTACAGAACATGGTTGTTATATATATAAAAAAAAGAACCTTTAGAAATCACTTAGTAAACTGCAGCAAAGAAAAGTCAGGCCTTCTCCACTGCCAGGAAGAGCTGTGGTGTGTGGCAGAGCCGAGTAAATTTCAGGACTGGGTGGACAGCAATACAAATCCTTTGGCAGCTATAACAGCTCCTATTTAAATATTTTATATAGCTATGTATTTAGCTGCTTTCCAGGAGTTCAGCTTCAAACAGCTATTTGAATAGCTTTTGAAAATGTTGTATTCGGGTTGTCATTCTACTTTAAAAGTGGACTTACGTTAAAGTAGAACTAAAGGCAGTCTTTTTTTCCATTTTTAATAGAGTAAGAGAGGGTTATAAGTTATAACCCCTCAGTTACACCCCAAAATCTGTGTCCCATTGGGGAGATGTATCTTCACTTCCTGTCCCAAAGCAACAACAGGAAGTGAGGAGGTAAATATCTGCAAATTAAAGGAATCCATAAAGGGCCCGACAGGTCGCCAGAACTAGTGTCGCCATTGGAAGATTTCCCCTCTATTACTGTTCTGGGGGCAACCCAAAAGTTGGGATTTTCTTTCACTTTTGAGAATGGTAAACAGGACCAATAGAGAGGGTGAATCTCCCTAATTGGGGCAGAGGTAGCAATAAAAACTCTGACACTATTCACCTCACGATTTCATCCAATACTATAATAATAAAAAATAAATAAATAAAAAAAATGTAAAAATTAAAAAAAAAACAAAGGTTTTGCCTTTAGTTGTACTTTAACCACTGGGCACTTAAACCCCCTTAATAACCCGACCAATTTTCAGCTTTCGGTGCTCTCACACTTTGAATGACAATTACCCAGTCATGCAACACTGTACCCAAATGAATTTTTTGTCCTTTTTTTCACACAAATAGAGCTTTCTTTTGGTGGTATTTAATCACCTCTGGGTTCTTTATTTTTTGCGCTATAAAAGAAAAAAGATCGAAAATTCTGTAAAAAAATGCATTTTTCTTCATTTCTGTTATAAAATTTTGCAAATTAGTAATTTTTTCTTCATATATTTTGGCCAAAATCTATACCGCTACATATCTTTGGTAAAAATAACCCAAATCGGTGGATATTATTTGGTCTTTGTGAAAGTTAGAGTGTCCAAAAGCTATGGTGCCAATGTCTGAAAATTGATCACACCTGAAGTACTGATGGCCTCATTTCTTGAGACCCTAACATGCCAGAAAAGTACAAATACCCCCCAAATGACCCCTTTTTGGAAAGAAGACATTCCAAGGTATTTAGAAAGATGCATGGTGAGTTTTTTGAAGTTGTCATTTTTTCCTACAATTCTTTGCAAAATCGAGATTTTTTTTTCTTTTTTTTTTCTTTTCACAAAATTGTCATATTAGCAGGTTATTTCTCACACACAGCATATGCATACCACAAATTACACCCCAAAACACATTCTGCTATTACTCCCGAGTACGGCGATACCACATGTGTGAGACTCTTACACAGTGTGGCCACATACAGAGGCCCAACATGCAGGGAGCACCTCCAGGCGTTCTGGAGCACCCAGGCCAATTCTGACATTTCTCTCCTACATGTAAAAATCATCATTTATTTGCTAGAAAATTACATAGAACCCCAAATCATTATATATATATTTTTTAGCAAAGACCCTAGAGAATACAATGGCGGTCGTTGCAACTTTTTATCTCTCACGGTATTTGCGCAGCAATTTTTCAAACGTGTTTTGTTTGGAAAAAAAAAAAACAGTTTTGTGCTTTCAAAAAAAAAACAAAACAGTAAAGTTAGCCCAATGTTTTTACATAATGTGAATAATGAAGTTATGCTGAGTAAATAGATACCTAACATGTCACCCTTCAAAATTGCACACGCTCGTGGAATGGCGCCAAACTTCGCTACTTGAAAATCCCCATAGGAGACGCTTTAAAAAATTTTACTGGTTACATGTTGTGAGTTACAGAGGAGGTCTAGGGCCAAAATTATTGCTCTCGCTCTACCGATCGCAGCGATACCTCACATGTGTGGTTTGAACACCATTTTCATATGTGGGCGCAACTTACGAATGCGTTCGCTTCTGACTGCGAGCACACGGGGAAATTTTTTTTTTTTTTTATTGTTCATTTTACTTTATTTATTTTAGTTTGAGGCTTTTTTCCAAAAAATTTATTTTTTGATCACTTTTATTTCTATTACAAGGAATGTAAACATCCCCTGTAATAGAAATATGGCATGACAGGTCCTCTTTACAGTGAGATATGGGGTCAATAAGACCCCACATCTCACCTCTAGGCTGGGAAGCCTGAAATAAAAAAAAAAAAAAGAAAAAAAAAAAAAAGATCCTGGCTTCGATCGTAGCGGTGAGTCGGTAGAAGCACCTGAGGGCGGCGAGAGGGGGCGGCGTCCCCTCTCGCCTCCCGTAAGAATGATCAAGCAGTGGAACAGCCGCTATGATCATTCTTATGGTGTAGGGAATCGCCGGCTGAAAAAGATGATATCTGAATGATGCCTATAGTTGCACCCATCATTCAGATATCCCCGCACCAAGTCAAGGACGTCGTAAGACGGAAGGCGGGCAGGAAGTGGTTAAAACACATTTTTTTTAACACAAAGTTGTCCATTTATACAATATTTCTAACACATAGCATGTACATACCAAAAATTACACCCCAAAATAGATTCTCCTGCTCCTCCCGAGTACGGCGATACCACATGTGTGAGACTTCCACAGCCTGGCTACATACAGAGGCAGAGTACAGCCGAGCAAGGCCGAGTACAGCCGAGCAAGGCCGAGTACAGCCGAGCAAGGCCGAGTACAGCCGAGCAAGGCCGAGTACAGCCGAGCAAGGCCGAGTACAGCCGAGCAAGGCCGAGTACAGCCGAGCAAGGCCGAGTACAGCCGAGCAAGGCCGAGTACAGCCGAGCAAGGCCGAGTACAGCCGAGCAGGGCCGAGTACAGCCGAGCAGGGCCGAGTACAGCCGAGCAGGGCCGAGTACAGCCGAGCAGGGCCGAGTACAGCCGAGCAGGGCCGAGTACAGCCGAGCAGGGCCGAGTACAGCCGAGCAGGGCCGAGTACAGCCGAGCAGGGCCGAGTACAGCCGAGCAGGGCCGAGTACAGCCGAGCAGGGCCGAGTACAGCCGAGCAGGGCCGAGTACAGCCGAGCAGGGCCGAGTACAGCCGAGCAGGGCCGAGTACAGCCGAGCAGGGCCGAGTACAGCCGAGCAGGGCCGAGTACAGCCGAGCAGGGCCGAGTACAGCCGAGCAGGGCCGAGTACAGCCGAGCAGGGCCGAGTACAGCCGAGCAGGGCCGAGTACAGCCGAGCAGGGCCGAGTACAGCCGAGCAGGGCCGAGTACAGCCGAGCAGGGCAGAGTACAGCCGAGCAGGGCAGAGTACAGCCGAGCAGGGCAGAGTACAGCCGAGCAGGGCAGAGTACAGCCGAGCAGGGCAGAGTACAGCCGAGCAGGGCAGAGTACAGCCGAGCAGGGCAGAGTACAGCCGAGCAGGGCAGAGTACAGCCGAGCAGGGCAGAGTACAGCCGAGCATGGCAGAGTACAGCCGAGCATGGCAGAGTACAGCCGAGCATGGCAGAGTACAGCCGAGCATGGCAGAGTACAGCCGAGCATGGCAGAGTACAGCCGAGCATGGCAGAGTACAGCCGAGCATGGCAGAGTACAGCCGAGCATGGCAGAGTACAGCCGAGCATGGCAGAGTACAGCCGAGCATGGCAGAGTACAGCCGAGCATGGCAGAGTACAGCCGAGCATGGCAGAGTACAGCCGAGCATGGCAGAGTACAGCCGAGCATGGCAGAGTACAGCCGAGCATGGCAGAGTATAGCCTAGTATGGCTGAGCATGGCAAAGTATAGCTGGGTATCGCAGAGTATGGCGGAGTATGGCGGGGTATGGCAGGGTATGGCGGAGTATGGCGGGGCATGGCGGAGTATTGCACAGGTTTGCACAGGATCATTGCAGAGTATTGCACAGCGTTGCACAGGGTTGCAGAGTATTGCACAGGGTTGCAGAGTATTGCACAGCGTTGCACAGGGTTGCAGAGTATTGCACAGCGTTGCACAGGGTTGCAGAGTATTGCACAGCGTTGCACAGGGTTGCAGAGTATTGCACAGCGTTGCACAGGGTTGCAGAGTATTGCACAGCGTTGCACAGGGTTGCAGAGTATTGCACAGCGTTGCACAGGGTTGCAGAGTATTGCACAGCGTTGCACAGGATCATTGCAGAGTATTGCACAACGTTGCACAGGGTTGCAGAGTATTGCACAGGGTTACAGAGTATTGCACAGGGTTACAGAGTATTGCACAGGGTTACAGAGTATTGCACAGGGTTGCAGAGTATTGCACAGGGTCATTGCAGAGTATTGCACAGCGTTGCACAGGGTTGCAGAGTATTGCACCGGGTTGCAGAGTATTGCACAGCATTGCACAGGGTTGCAGAGTATTGCACAGGGTCATTGCAGAGTATTGCACAGGGTTGCAGAGTATTGCACAGCGTTGCAGAGTATTGCACAGCGTTGCAGAGTATTGCACAGCGTTGCAGAGTATTGGACAGCGTTGCACAGGGTTGCAGAGTATTGCACAGGGTTGCACAGGGTTACAGAGTATTGCACAGGGTCATTGCAGAGTATTGCACAGCGTTGCACAGGGTTGCAGAGTATTGCACAGGGTCATTGCAGAGTATTGCACAGCGTTGCACAGGGTTGCAGAGTATTGCACAGCGTTGCACAGGGTTGCAGAGTATTGCACAGGGTCATTGCAGAGTATTGCACAGCGTTGCACAGGGTTGCAGAGTATTGCACAGCGTTGCAGAGTATTGCACAGCGTTGCAGAGTATTGCACAGCGTTGCACAGGGTTGCAGAGTATTGCACAGGATCATTGCAGAGTATTGCACAACGTTGCACAGGGTTGCAGAGTATTGCACAGGGTTGCACAGGGTTACAGAGTATTGCACAGGGTTGCAGAGTATTGCACAGGGTCATTGCAGAGTATTGCACAGCGTTGCACAGGGTTGCAGAGTATTGCACAGGGTTGCAGAGTGTTGCACAGGGTTGCAGAGTATTGCACAGGGTCATTGCAGAGTATTGCACAGCGTTGCAGAGTATTGCACAGGGTTGCACTGGGTTGCAGAGTATTGCACAGGGTTGCAGAGTATTGCACAGGATCATTGCAGAGTATTGCACAGCGTTGCACAGGGTTGCAGAGTATTGCACAGGGTTGCACAGGATCATTGCAGAGTATTGCACAGGGTCATTGCAGAGCATGGGGGGATGGCTGAGCATGGATGGATGGATGTGACTGTACATGTCACTGAGCTGCGCTGTGGGCACTACACATCCAGCCCACAGCACGGCTCCCATCCGATCTCTCCCCCTCTGTACCGATCGGTACAGAGAGGGGAGGGAGGAACCGGCGTCATGACATGACGCCGGTTTGTTTGCATGTGATCGCTCCGTCATTTGACGGAGCGATCACGTGGTAAACGGCCGCGATCAGCGGCCGTTTACTGTGATCCGTGATGCGCCGGGTCCTCTGGACCCGGCGGTCATGGATGTTCCCGTGTGCGCGCCCCAGGGGGCGCGCGGGAGCAGTTTTCTGGAATCACGTCATACGACGTGATCCCAGAGTTATCCAGCCGCCCTGCAGCCGTCATTTGGCTATGGGGCGGTTGGCAAGTGGTTAAATCAAAACCTTAGCCTTCGGCACCATCATATGGAGGAAAGTAATGTAAACAGCTGACTTCATTCTCTTCTTACCATAATTCTAGCTGCCCGATTGTAACGCTGATACTTAGGCTTCACTACTTTTTAAAACACTGACCTCAAACAAGTATGGAACAAATTAAATCGCAACTGCCGATATGCGAGGGGCGAAGCGCGTTGGGCGGAGCTAACTGGTGAAATCATATCCGGCCTGTGGCGCACGCTACGGCGGCGCTTAGACGGTGTATCTTCTGTTAGAAACAACCTTTTAACCACTTCCAGCTCAAGCCAATTCTGGCGCTCCTCTCCTACATGTAAAAATCAACATTGTTTTGCGGGAAAATTACTCAGAATCCCTCAAACATTATATATATATAAAATATATTATATATACACATATAGATAGATAGATATATCTATCTATATCTATCTATCTCGCTCTCTATATCTATATATATAAAATAAATATAAATATATAATAATACTAATCTATATATATCTCTATCTATATCTATATTCCCTGAAAACTCACTTATTCAGGGAAGCCTATCCCACACCCACCTAACAACTGTCCCCGAGCCACCCCCATCAAATCATTCCCCGCATCTATTACCTTTTGTACCACCACCCCCTCCCTTTAGATTGTAAGCTCTATGAGCAGGGCCCTCCTGTCCCTTCTGTATTGAACTGTATTATAATTGTGCTGTCCCCCTCTACATTGTAAAGCGCTGCGTAAACTGGCGCTATATTATATAAATTGTGAATAATAATAATAATATCAATAATAATATATATATATATATATATATATACACACACACATATACATATATTTTATTTTTTTTAGCAAAGACCCTAGGGAATAAAATGGTGGCCATTACAACTTTTTATGTCTCACGGTATTTGTGCAGCAATTTTTCAAACGCATTTGTTTTTTGGAAATGAATTAAAAAAAAAACAAAAAAACAAATGCTGACGTTAGCCCGATATTTTTGAATAATATGAAAGATGATGTTACGCCGAGTAAATAGATACCTATTATGTCACGCTTTAAAATTGCGCACACTCGTGGAATGGCGCCAAACTTCGGCACTTAAAAATCTCCATAGGCGACGCTTTAAATATTTTTTTTTACATGTTATCAGTTTAGAGGTACAGAGGAGGTCTTGGGCCAGAATAGTTGCTCTCGCTCTCACGTTTGCGGCGGTACCTCACACGTGTGGTTTGAGCGATGTTTACATATGTGGGCGCGACCTACATATGTGTTCTCTTCTGTGTACGAGCACGTGGGGATGGGGGGCGCTTTATACTGTATTTTTTTATTGTTTGTTTTCTTTTCACACTTTCCCTTTTTTGATCACTTTTTTTCCTATTACAAGGAATGCAGAGATCCCTTGTAATAGGAATAGTGCATGACAGGTCCTCTTATAGACCCGACAAGGGGAACAAGGCAGAGGGAGGTTTTTTTTTATATTTTAGCATGAGATAGTGGTGAATTTTCAGAAGGAAGTCAGCCGTGGGAGCCTTCACCTTCTGCTCACCACAGATTGCCTTTAGATAATAAAAGCTTTCAGAATAATTGTGCCAACTGCAGAAGACGACTGCAAAATACTTCCCCTTCCTGACATCGGTGACTTTGATCTCCACCCTCTTGAATTCTGCTCTGGCTGAAGAATGTTTAGCATGCGATGCTTCTGGCGGTGTGAGATTCCGTGCTAGGCGCAGCGTTTCCGTCCGCAGACCGCCATTTCATTACTGTGCCCTGCAGCCGGAGTGTAGAACCAGAGCACACATCAGGGGATGCATGTTCTCAAGCTGGCCCCATAAACAGATCAAAAAATTTGTTCAGTTCCTGAATTTCAATCCATGTATGGGCAGGCTGGTTGTACTGAAGTCAAAAATCGCTCAAAATCGACTGCAGTACAACAACCAGCCGGGTTGGTCTTATTTTCTTTCGATCGCTGCTGGAGGCTACAGCCAGAAGCAGTGATCACTGTAATCTGATAGCTGGGAAACCTCCTGCTATCAGAATATAATAGCGCAGCATGAGGGACCCCCCTTTAACAGGCCACCTTTCTTTTTTTTTTTTTTTTTTGAGACTGTCACTTTAAGGCCTCATACACACTGGATATTTTTAGAACTGCTGTTAGCCAAAGGCTCCTGCTGTTGTTCAAGTCCCCAGCTGATCACATGTAAAACAAACTTGCTGGTTATCGGCATTCCTTTCCTCGCGCTGGTACACGCAGTGTGGGGGGAGGAGAGCCGGTAATAGTCAAATGTGACAGGGGACTTTTACACTGATAATCAGGGTGCTGATCGTCGGTGCCTTGATTATCAGTGCAGCTTATCAGTGCCGCCCATCAGTGCAGCTTATCAGTGCCGCCCATCAGTGCAGCTTATCAGTGCCGCTTATCAGTGCCGCTTATCAGTGCCGCTTATCAGTGCCGCTTATCAGTGCCGCTTATCAGTGCCGCTTATCAGCGCAGCCCATCAGCGCAGCTTATTACTGCAGCTCATCAGCGCAATCAGTGCAGCTTATCAGTCCCCATCAGTGCAGCTTATTAGTGCAGCCCATCAGTGCAGCTTATTAGTGCAGCCCATCAGTGCAGCTTATTAGTGCAGCCCATCAGTGCAGCTTATTAGTGCAGCCCATCAGTGCAGCTTATTAGTGCAGCCCATCAGTGCAGCTTATTAGTGCAGCCCATCAGTGCAGCTTATCAGTGCAGCTTATCAGTGAAGCTCATTAGTGAAGCTCATTAGTGAAGCTCATCAGTGAAGCTCGTCAGTGCAGCCCGTCAGTGCAGCCCGTCAGTGCAGCCCGTCAGTGCAGCCCGTCAGTGCAGCCCGTCAGTGCAGCCCGTCAGTGCAGCCCGTCAGTGCAGCCCGTCAGTGCAGCCCGTCAGTGCAGCCCGTCAGTGCAGCTTGTTAGTGCAGCTTATTAGTGCAGCCCATCAGTGCAGTTTATTAGTGCAGGCCATCAGTGCAGCTTATTAGTGCAGGCCATCAGTGCAGCTTATTAGTGCAGGCCATCAGTGCAGTTTATTAGTGCAGCCCATCAGTGCAGCTTATTAGTGCAGCCCATCAGTGCAGCTTATTAGTGCAGCCCATCAGTGCAGCTTATTAGTGAAGCTCATCAGTGCAGCTTATTAGTGAAGCTCATCAGTGCAGCTTATTAGTGAAGCTCATCAGTGCAGCCCATCAGTGCAGCCCATCAGTGCAGCTCATCAGTGCAGCCCGTCAGTGCAGCCCGTCAGTGCAGCCCGTCAGTGCAGCCCGTCAGTGCAGCCCGTCAGTGCAGCCCGTCAGTGCAGCCCGTCAGTGCAGCCCGTCAGTGCAGCCCGTCAGTGCAGCCTGTCAGTGCAGCCCGTCAGTGCAGCTTGTTAGTGCAGCTTATCAGTGCAGCTTATTAGTGCAGCCCATCAGTGTAGTTTATTAGTGCAGGCCATCAGTGCAGGCCATCAGTGCAGCTTATTAGTGCAGGCCATCAGTGCAGTTTATTAGTGCAGGCCATCAGTGCAGTTTATTAGTGCAGCCCATCAGTGCAGCCCATCAGTGCAGCCCATCAGTGCAGCCCATCAGTGCAGCCCATCAGTGCACCTTTTTAGTGCCCATTAGTGAAAGAGAAAAATTACTTAAATTTGCAAGACAGAAACTAAGAAAAAAATAAATACCACCAAAAGAAAGCTCTGTCTGCCTCAAAAAAATACTAAAAATGTCATATGGGTAGGGTACGGTATGACCGCGCAATTGTCATTCAAAAAGTGACGGCGCTGAAATCTGAACATTGTCCTGGGCGGGAAGGAGGTGAAAGTGCCCCCCGGTATTGAAGTGGTTAAGCAGCCCGCACAGTAAATGTTTCCATTAGAATCTCTCACACCCCGATCTGACTGCATTCCCCGACAGTATCTGCAGGGTTGTCCTCCTGCCTAGCAGTGTCTATAGACTCACTTTCTTATATTTGGCTTTGGGGTGGAGGCTCCTCTCTACAGCCTCCAGCCACTCCTGTTCCTTTCCTGAGTCGAAGTAGAAGAAAGCTTCTGTGCTGAGGTCCAGCTCCTGGAATCTGAGAACACAAAACACAGCATTATGTCAGAGTCGTGCCCAGACGGGCCTCACCCTACACGTGTCACCATTCACAAACCACCGTCTGAGAGAACCTCTGTGTGCACCACAAGGAAGAGGACCGCCTCGGACATGGAAGAGGACCGCCTCGGACATGGAAGAGGCCCGCCTCGGACATGGAAGAGGCCCGCCTCGGACATGGAAGAGGCCCGCCTCGGACACGGGTCACCTCACCCGCTCACCCAGAAATCTTCACCCAACAAAAACAGTCAGTGAACAGTCAAAGTTTTCTATTATAAAAAAACACTTCCCAGAGCTCAGAGAACGTGACTTTCACAAACATTCACTGGTGGAGAATCACTATCACTAAATCAGACCTCCTTTCTAAATGTCATGTTGCACCACCCTGCCCCCCCCCCCCCCTTACAAATCGATGTTATTTATTTATTTTTAAAAAAGTATTATATTTATGCTGAAAAGTAGCAATCCCATAATCTCCCATAGGAGAATAGTTATTACTGCCGCCTGGGCATGCGTAGATGTGCTGCACGGCACGTCCCAAGAAAGCCCTGCGACACATCTGTATCTGCGCGGTCTCCCACGCACGTGCAGACTGCGCTGATGCCCGATTGCTTCCACACATCCGCCCGCCCCCCCTCTCCTTGTTGCTCTCACACACACACACACACACACACACACACACACACACACACGCGCACACGCGCACACGCTCCCCCCACCTCCTTGTTGCTCACACACATCCTCCCCTCCTTGTTGCTTACACAAATCCGCTTCCCCCCCCCCCATTGTTGCCGAGACACATGCGTTCTCCTCCCCCTTGTTACTGAGGCACATGCGTTCTCCCCCCCTCCTTGTTGCGGACACACATCCGCCCCCCCATTGTTGCTGAGACACATGCATCCCCCCCCCTTGTTACTGAGACACATGCATCCCCCCCCTTGTTAGTTACTGAGACACATGCATCCCCCCCCCTTGTTACTGAGACACATGCATCCCCCCCCTTGTTACTGAGACACATGCGTGCTCCCCCGCTCCTTGTTGCCGACACACATCCGCTCTCCTCCCCTCCTTATTGCTGACACACGCCCCCCCCCTTGTTGCTGACACACATGCGTTCTCCCCCCCCCCTCCTTATTGCTGACACACATCCGCTATCCCTCCCTCCTTGTTGCTGAGACACATCCGCTATCCCCCCCTCCTTGTTGCATACACACATCCTCTCTCCTCCCCTCCTTGTTGCTGACACACATCCGCTCTCCTCCCCTCCTTGTTGCTGACACACACCCCTCCCCCCCCTCCTTGTTGCTGACACCCCCCCCTCCTTGTTGCTGACACACAACCGCTCTCCCCCCCTCCTTGCTGCTGACACACATCCGCTCCCCCTCTCCTTGTTGCTGACACACATCCGCTCCCCCTCTCCTTGTTGCTGACACAATTCCGCTCCCCCCCCCCCTTGTTGCTCACACACATCCGCTCTCCTCCCCTCCTTGCTGCTGACACACATCCGCTCCCCCTCTCCTTGTTGCTGACACACATCCGCTCCCCCTCTCCTTGTTGCTGACACACATCCACTCCCCCCCTCCTTGCTGCTGACACACATCAGCTCCCCCTCTCCTTGTTGCTGACACACATCCACTCCCCCTCTCCTTGTTGCTGACACACATCCACTCCCCCTCTCCTTGTTGCTGACACACATCCGCTCCCCCTCTCCTTGTTGCTGACACACATCCGCTCCCCCTCTCCTTGTTGCTGACACAATTCCACTCCCCCCCCCCTTGTTGCTCACACACATCCGCTCTCCTCCCCTCCTTGTTGCTGACACACCCCCCCCCCTTGTTGCTGACACACCCCCCCCCCTCCTTGTTGCTGACACACAACCGCTCTCCCCCCCCCTCCTTGCTGCTGACACACATCAGCTCCCCCTCTCCTTGTTGCCGACACACATCCACTCCCCCTCTCCTTGTTGCTGACACACATCCGCTCCCCCTCTCCTTGTTGCTGACACACATCCGCTCCCCCTCTCCTTGTTGCTGACACACATCCGCTCCCCCTCTCCTTGTTGCTGACACACATCCGCTCCCCCTCTCCTTGTTGCTGACACACATCCGCTCCCCCTCTCCTTGTTGCTGACACAATTCCGCTCCCCCCCCCTTGTTGCTCACACACATCCGCTCTCCTCCCCTCCTTGTTGCTGACACACCCCCCCCCTCCTTGTTGCTGACACACCCCCCCACTCCTTGTTGCTGACACACAACCGCTCTCCCCCCCCTCCTTGCTGCTGACACACATCAGCTCCCCCTCTCCTTGTTGCTGACACACATCCACTCCCCCTCTCCTTGTTGCTGACACACATCCGCTCCCCCTCTCCTTGTTGCTGACACACATCCGCTCCCCCTCTCCTTGTTGCTGACACAATTCCACTCCCCCCCCCCTTGTTGCTCACACACATCCGCTCTCCTCCCCTCCTTGTTGCTGACACACCCCCCCCCTCCTTGTTGCTGACACACCCCCCCCCTCCTTGTTGCTGACACACAACCGCTCTCCCCCCCCCTCCTTGCTGCTGACACACATCAGCTCCCCCTCTCCTTGTTGCTGACACACATCCACTCCCCCTCTCCTTGTTGCTGACACACATCCGCTCCCCCTCTCCTTGTTGCTGACACACATCCGCTCCCCCTCTCCTTGTTGCTGACACAATTCCACTCCCCCCCCCTTGTTGCTCACACACATCCGCTCTCCTCCCCTCCTTGTTGCTGACACACCCCCCCCCTCCTTGTTGCTGACACACCCCCCCCCCCTCCTTGTTGCTGACACACAACCGCTCTCCCCCCCCCTCCTTGCTGCTGACACACATCAGCTCCCCCTCTCCTTGTTGCTGACACACATCCACTCCCCCTCTCCTTGTTGCTGACACACATCCGCTCCCCCTCTCCTTGTTGCTGACACACATCCGCTCCCCCTCTCCTTGTTGCTGACACAATTCCACTCCCCCCCCCTTGTTGCTCACACACATCCGCTCTCCTCCCCTCCTTGTTGCTGACACACCCCCCCCCTCCTTGTTGCTGACACACCCCCCCCCTCCTTGTTGCTGACACACAACCGCTCTCCCCCCCCCTCCTTGCTGCTGACACACATCAGCTCCCCCTCTCCTTGTTGCTGACACACATCCACTCCCCCTCTCCTTGTTGCTGACACACATCCGCTCCCCCTCTCCTTGTTGCTGACACACATCCGCTCCCCCTCTCCTTGTTGCTGACACAATTCCACTCCCCCCCCCTTGTTGCTCACACACATCCGCTCTCCTCCCCTCCTTGTTGCTGACACACCCCCCCCTCCTTGTTGCTGACACACCCCCCCCCCCTCCTTGTTGCTGACACACAACCGCTCTCCCCCCCCTCCTTGCTGCTGACACACATCAGCTCCCCCTCTCCTTGTTGCTGACACACATCCGCTCCCCCTCTCCTTGTTGCTGACACACATCAGCTCCCCCTCTCCTTGTTGCTGACACACATCCGCTCCCCCTCTCCTTGTTGCTGACACACATCCGCTCCCCCTCTCCTTGTTGCTGACACACAACCACTCCCCCCCCTCCTTGCTGCTGACACACATCAGCTCCCCCTCTCCTTGTTGCTGACACACATCCGCTCCCCCTCTCCTTGTTGCTGACACACATCCGCTCCCCCTCTCCTTGTTGCCGACACAATTCCACCCCCCCTTGTTGCTGACACAATTCCCCCCCCCCCCCTTGTTGCTGACACAATTCCCCCCCCCCCTTGTTGCTGACACACATCCGCTATTCTCCCCCCCTTGTTGCTGACACAATTCCCCTCCCCTCCTTGTTGCTGACACACATCTGCTCACATCTGCAGACCTCTGCGGCAATATCGTGTGACAGAAAAAAATTGGAAATATCACTATTTTATTCTCTAGGGTCTGCTTTCATAAAGTATATGTTTTGGGGGTTTTATGTAATCTTCAGACCTAAAATGATTTTTTTAAGCATGTGTGCAAAAAGAAAAAAAATGAAAAAAGGAAGACGGCTCTGGCAGCGAAAGGGTTAAAACATATGATGCACCTGGACGGTTCTCCTCAAGAGGATGTTTGTGAAAATCCCATTTTCTGCCTTATAATTAGACCACATAGTTCTACGACAACCCTGAATTGTGCAGGGGTCTATGGATATGCAGAAACTTTTTAAAAGTAAAGCAATTTGTTGCATTAAAATCCTATGAAATAAAATGGCAGGAAAAAGAAAAACAGATGTCCATGCTTGCTCACCCAATGACGTAGACATCAGGGGGATCTGGATCGGCGTGCAGCCAGGGTTCTAATCCGCCATCTGGAGACTGACCGTTTACATTCCACGTTCCTATAAAGAATCTAAGAGACAGGATGGGACATTCCTCAGCGGTCACACACAGCTTGTGTTATCTACAATCTGAACAGACAAGGAAATTCACAAACAGGCCTCGTTGAGACTCCTTTCACACTGGGGCAGTTTTCAGGCGTTTTAGCGCTAGAAATAGTGCCCTGTAGAGCACCTGAAAACTGCCTCCCCTGCCACCCCCCACCCCCCCAAGTGTGAAATTCCGAGTGCTTTCACATGGGAGCGGTGCACTTGCAGGATGTTAGAAAAAGTCCTGCAAGCAGCGTCTTTGGGGCTGTTTAGGAGCGCTGTATATATTGGAATGAATGGGACCACTTCGGAAGCGCCGCAACACGGGCGCTTTTAACCCCTTCTTGGGGGTTAAAAGCACCCCGCTACTGCCCGAATAGTGGCGCCAAACACTGTCGCTGACACCAATAGTGGCACCAAACACTGTCAAAACCAAGTACCCACTCCGACTTTTTGGTAAGATCTTCTGGGAGACACACGGGTCCCAGAAGACAGCGGGACCATTCAGTAAGCGCCGCGCGACTCGCGCATGCACAGTAGGAAACAGGCTGTGAAGCCGCAAGGCTTCATTTTCCTGTTTCCCTTAGACCCCTTTCACACTGGGGCGGTTTGCAGGCGTTATTGCGCTAAAAATAGCGCCTGCAAACCGACCCAAAACAGCCGCTGCTGTTTGTTCAGTGTGAAAGCCCGAGGGCTTTCACACTGAAGCGGTGCCCTGGCAGAAGAAGAAAAAATCTCCTGCAAGCCGCATCTTTGGAGCGGTGAATTCACCGCTCCTAAACCGCTCCTGCCCATTGAAATCAATGGGACAGCGCGGCTATACCGCGGCAATACCGCAGCCGCGCTGCCAGCGGGGGGTCAAGTAGCGCTGTTTAAAAGTAGCGCTGTTTTACCGCCGATGCCCCCTACCGCCCCAGTGTGAAAGCAGCCTTAGTAAGGATGACAGCGCCTGCACCCGAAGCCGATGGAAGGATCGGCCAGGGGTGTCGACATCGCAGGATACCTGGACAGGTAAGTGTCCTTATATTAAAAGTCAGCAGCTTTTTAATACAGTCTGGAACTCCGCTTCAACTGGTAATTGCGCGGTCATGCAACACTGTACTCAAATGAAATTTATATATATATTTTTTTCACACAAATAGAGCTTTCTTTTGGTGTTATTCGATCACCTCTGGGTTTTTTTTTATTTTTTTTATAAACCACTTAAGCCCCGGAAGATTTGGCTGCTCAATGACCAGAGCATTTTTTTGCGATACGGCACTGCGTCGCTTTAACTGACAATTGCGCGGTCGTGCGACGCTGTACCTAAACAAAATTGAATTTTTAATCAAAAAAACTATTATTTAATTATATAATTATTTTTTTATTACTCAGTTTAGACCAATATGTATTCTTCTACATATTTTTGGTAAGAAAAAAATAAATAAAATAAAAATATATTGATTGGTTTGCGCAAAAGTTATAGTGTCTACAAAATAGGGATAGATTTATGGCATTTTTATTATTATTTTTTTTACTAGTAATGGCGGTGATCTGCGATTTTTATCAGGACTGCGATATTGCGGCGGACAAATTGGACACCTTTGACACATTTTTGGGACCGTTGACAATTACACAGCGATCGGTGCTATAAAAAATGAACTGATTACTATATAAATGTCACTGGCAGGGAAGGGGCTAACACTAGGGGGCGATCAAGGGGTTAACTGTGTTCCCTGTGTGTGCTCTAACTGTAGGGGGGATGGAACTGTCTAGGACGAGAGAGAGATCGGTGTTCATACATTGTGTGTTCATACCTTCTGTCTCTACTCCCCTGAAAGAACCGGGCTCTGTGTTTACACATTCAGACACGGAGCCCCGACCCGGCCTCCACCCCCCCCTCTCTCCCCTGATTGGCTGACTGACTTTATTTGACAGCCACGGGAGCCAATGACGCCAAATGTCCTTAAAGGGGAAGTTCCCCTTTTGGGTGGAACTCCGCTTTAACTCAAAAATGTTAAGGGCCAGGTCATACCTTAGAAACACAGTCCGGATGCGTTCCGAAAGCTTTTTTGATGCTATTCAGTGCATTTTCCCCCCTCTTTTTTCCTAACCTTACATGTGTGTTTAGGTGAATTTTTAATGCGTTTTACCACGTTCCAGTACAAACCAGTGCGGAAAATTAAGCTTTTTTACTTTTTTTTTTCTGGAACTGGAATGCACTGGTGTGAACTATGCTATTGAAAACCATATACCGTATATACTCAAGTATAAGCCAAGTTTTTCAGCCCATTTTTTAGGCTAAAAAAACCCCCCTCGGCTTATACTCGAGTGAGCTGTACAGCAGCCGTACCTTTGATCACTAAAACAGTGGGTATCTCCCGCTGTGTTATGCAGTCTGTTTTGGCGGCCGTCCATTGTAACAAAGCCCCGCCTCCTCCTCGTCCGTGATAGAGGAACACTGATACAATGCTGGGAAACTGTATCAGTGTTCCTTTATCACGGACGAGGAGGCGGCGGGGCTTTGTTACAATGGACGGCCGCCGAACAGACTGCATAACACAGTAGGAGACACCCGCTGTTTTAGTAATCAAAGGTACGGCTGCAGATGGGCACAGTGAGGCCGCAAATGGGCACAGTGAGGCCGCAAATGGGCACAGTGAGGCCGCAAATGGGCACAGTGAGGCCGCAAATGGGCACAGTGAGGCCGCAAATGGGCACAGTGAGGCCGCAAATGGGCACAGTGAGGCCGCAAATGGGCACAGTGAGGCCGCAAGTGGGCACAGTGAGGCCGCAAGTGGGCACAGTGAGGCCGCAAGTGGGCACAGTGAGGCCGCAAGTGGGCACAGTGAGGCCGCAAGTGGGCACAGTGAGGCCGCAAGTGGGCACAGTGAGGCCGCAAGTGGGCACAGTGAGGCCGCAAGTGGGCACAGTGAGGCCGCAAATGGGCACAGTGAGGCCGCAAATGGGCACAGTGAGGCCGCAAATGGGCACAGTGAGGCCGCAAATGGGCACAGTGAGGCCGCAAATGGGCACAGTGAGGCCGCAAATGGGCACAGTGAGGCCGCAAGTGGGCACAGTGAGGCCGCAAGTGGGAACAGTGAGGCCGCAAGTGGGAACAGTGAGGCCGCAAGTGGGAACAGTGAGGCCGCAAGTGGGAACAGTGAGGCCGCAAGTGGGAACAGTGAGGCCGCAAGTGGGAACAGTGAGGCCGCAAGTGGGAACAGTGAGGCCGCAAGTGGGAACAGTGAGGCCGCAAGTGGGAACAGTGAGGCCGCAAGTGGGAACAGTGAGGCCGCAAGTGGGAACAGTGAGGCCGCAAGTGGGAACAGTGAGGCCGCAAGTGGGAACAGTGAGGCCGCAAGTGGGAACAGCGAGGCCGCAAATGGGCACAGCGAGGCCGCAAATGGGCACAGCGAGGCCGCAAATGGGCACAGCGAGGCCGCAGGTGGGCACAGTGAGGCCGCAGGTGGGCACAGTGAGGCCGCAGGTGGGCATTGTTTACCCAGTAGCTGCTGCATTTTCCCACCCTAGGCTTATACTCGAGTCAATACATTTTCCAAGTTTTTTGTGGTAAAATTAGGTGCCTCGGCTTATATTCGGGTCAGCCTATACTCGAGTATATATGGTACCCTATTTTCCATGCGTTTTAATGCAGAAAAAAAATGCAGAGGACTGCATGTGGTGTGAACTGGCCCTAAGTCTCGTTGGCTGGCGCTCTGCCTCCCCCAGCCTATCTACACCACACAGAAAGATAACCCCCCCAATCCACATACTTGTAGTTCTCAATGTTGACATATTCGTTCTCCTTCTTGGTCAGGATGTGCTTTATCAGTCCTTCCCTCTGCCCCGACTGGCTGGCCGGCACAAACAGTTTCCGCATAGTGCTGGACATTTGTGTCTTTTCCCGTGCGGGGGGATCTCTCGTCTGAGAAAGCCTGAAAAGAGGAGAAGAGTGAGAACACTGGGGGGGGGGGGGCACAATACAGGGTGAGCTCTCTGGAGGGAAATCATTCTGTACGGCAAACACAAGAAGAATAGCTGAGGTCGGCAAATCAATTAAAAGCTGAACTCCGGCCTTCTCTTCAGTCTTGCACAGTTATACCGGCTCGTCTCCTGGACTGAAAGACCTTCCTCTGATTTCACTGCACACTGTGAGCTTCTAACAAATGTGCATGAGAAGCTGCAGCAAGTCAGATAGAGCCCCGCCTCATTTCTTGGCTAGAGGACGACCTGAATCATCTATCCCCTTTTCTCCCCAGCCTGTCCCTGACCCCGCCCCTTACAAGTCATTGAATTTCAAATATGGAGGCTCACCATAACATGTGGGCATTACCTATGCAAATACAGTGGAACCTTGGATTACGAGTATAAACCGTTCCAGAAGAATGCTTGTAATCCAAAGCATTTGCATATCAAAGCAAGTTTCCCCATAGAAGTCAATGGAAACAAAGCTAATATGTTCCGCATTGACTTCTATTGCATGCAATACCGCATGTGGCCAGAGGTGGGGGGGGGCGCTGGGGAGCCTCGGAAATACTCGGAGACCACTCGGCTGAACTCGGAAACCCTCAGAACGGCTTGGAAACACTCGGGAACTGAGTATTTGCAAGTGTTTCCGAGTATTTCCGATTGATTCCGAGTATTGCTGAACGGCTCTGAACCGTTCCGAGTGTCAACGGCGCCCCGCACCTCTGGCCAAATGCGGTTTTGCACACCCCATTAGCTTGAATTCTGCTCGTTTTGCAAGACAACACTCGCAAACCGAGTCAGAATTTATAGAAAAAAAGTTGCTGGTCTTTCAAAACGCTCGTTAACCCCGTTACTCGTTAAACAAGGTTCCACTGTACAGTCTACCTAGGAACGCCCACTCCTCCAGACTGACGTACGCACATCCAGGCATTTTAATATTTGCATAACTCCGCCCACTGCATAAGGCAGCATGCTCACACAAAGTGCACTTATTCTATTTGCCCTGACCTAAACGATCCCCCCCCCCCCCCCATCACAGAATTATACTTACCGAGATCCCGTGCCCACGACGGTAAAAGGCTCCCTCTCCTGGCCGACCCTGCACATTACAGCGTCACACAGACTTCTATGGGGGCAAACTCTCAGCAGGAAGACGGAGGCAGACGAGCCTCACAGAAGTCTATGAAGCTGCATTGCACAGGCGGGGCCAGGACAGGAAGACTTTTAGTGCTGCATGAATGGAGGCGACATCAGATTTTGTTAAGTAAACATCTGAGGAGGAGGAAGGTGGAATTAAGTCAGGGCAAAGCAGCAAAAATAAAATTGCCTGAAAGTGGACTTATTCCTTAATTTAAGATTAACCCCTTACCATCCCTTTAAAAAGTTCTGAGCGCCTGGGGGGGGCGACAACAGGAATCATGTGACCACTGTGATTGGATGTCACTTTGGTCACATGATTGGCAGCCAGTCCCGCTGGCTACTGATCATTCATGGTGACAGAGAGCCGTCTTTGACAGCTAAGTCTCTGTGCTCCAGTGAGCGCTCCCTCAGCAGAAACATTCACCACCCAGTCACGCATATTTGCAGCGCGTGGGCGGTAAAGCCCGCCCCTATACGCAGGTGGCAATAGGTTAATTCTGGGGTTTTCACCAAAGTAGACTAGAACCTTCAGGGCCCCGATGCAAGAAACCATGAAGGACCCCCTGGCTCCCTACTGGGGCCCTTTCCAATGATCTTTGGGCCCTTCACTCCCATTGTAGGACCCTTTATTATTGTCCCGCAGCAGCCCACCTTCCTGCAGTTTTGGGGTCCCCCCATGGTGGCGGAACACCAGAGCCCTCTTGCAAGTGCAACCTTTGCGACCCTGGTAGTTCCGCCACTGTTGTCAGTAATTTTTTTGTTTGTTGTTTCATTTTTTATTATTTTTTGCCATTTTATTTTTAACAATTTTATTTTTTTTACATAAATTTTATTTTTTTACCCCTGTTGGGAGGGTTTGGTGAAATAACAGAACCCTGGTGTCTCACTTTTGAGACAGAGAAAGGTATTGAGGACAGATATACGAGTCCCCTTTCTCTGCAGCCTCAGCTGCACAGAATGACTGAACAGGAATAACTCTGTATAGAACTTCCCGTTTGTTTATAAACTGAAGCATAAGATATATAGAGAGACTGATGGATATATTTATAGATATATGCAGATAGATATGTATGTATACACATATATACCTCTAGATATATATATATATATATATATATATATATATATATATATATATATATATATATATACATACATACATACATACATACATACATACATACATACATATATATATATATATATATATATAGAGAGAGAGAGAGAGAGAGAGAAAGAGAGAGAGAGAGGTATAGATAGTTAGATAGATAGATAGATAGATAGATAGATAGATAGATAGATAGATAGATAGATAGATAGATAGATAGATAGATAGATAGATATACCCTGTTTCCCCGAAAATAAGACCTAGCGTGATTTTCGGTGATGGCTGCAATATAAGCCCTACCCCCCAAATCAGCCCTAGTTAAAGTCCTTGTAGGTCTTATTTTCAGGGTAGGGCTTATTTTCAGGGGAAACCGGGTAGGACTTATTTTGCAGCCATCACCAAAATTCACGCTAGGTCTTATTTTCGGGGGAAACAGGGTATATCTATATATATATATATATAGCCCCCCTGGAGCATAGGGCCAGGTTGCAATGGCGACCCGTGTCCCCTGTACATACACCCCTGGCACATGCTCAGTTTATTGCTTAAGACTGAATCAAGTTTACATTAAACATGCCGATATACATTACCGCCTTTCCATCGGGGTGGAGGTGGCGGCGGAGGCTCCCTGCGTGCCACTTGCTGGTTCTGTAGGTTTCTTCTGTTTTCAATATTTGTAAAGCTGTTTTCAAACCCCAAATTCCCTGAGAGGTAAGAAAAGAAGAAGGTTAGACGGCGCTGTACACCAGGGGAGGGCTGGTCACTGTAGCCAGGGGGAAGAACTACAGACAACTGCAGAGGGGTAATAAACAAACAGCGAGAAAGTTAAAAATAAGCGATGAAATCAGAACAAAAAAGGATAGAAAACTGAAAACGTGTAAAGCAATAATAGTCTCCCAACCACTGTGCTGCCACATAAATGCCCGTTAGATGCAGAACTCACCATACACATCACACCAGGGAGGGGTGAATCGAATGGGTATTTGTAATAGAAAGCAGGGCTGCTGGAGCGCCAGCATTGTTATCTGGTAACCCAGGAGGAGGTGGATGAGCTGTAGATGGACGTCAATATATACACAAGTGTGGTGTTGATATTCCTAAACAGAGCTGTCAGTAAACCCGTCACAAACCTGAGCAATTTAATGTATAAGTCCGGTCATAACCTAAGCTTAACCACTTCAGCTCCGGACAGTTTTACCCCCCTCCATGACCAGGCCATTTTTTTTGCTGTTCGGCATTGCATTACTTTAACTGATAATTGTGCAGTCATGCAACGCTGTACCCAAAATCACATTTATATCATTTTCTTCACACAAATAGAGCTCTCTTTTGGTGGCATTTGACAACCACTGGAAATTTTTTTTATTTTATTTTTTTTTATTATCAAAACAAAAAAATATTTTTAGATCTTTTTTACTTTCTGCCATAAAACATATTTAACACCTAAAACACGGAAGCAGGCAGCAACGTACCAGTACATCGCAGTGCCTGTAGGAGCCGCCCCCTAATAGTATATGTACTGCAGCGGGTCGGTAAATGGTTAAACCTACTTCCACCCTCATTCTAAGCCCTATACTAACTACCCTGTAAAGGAAAAGATGCTTATACTTACCTAATCTAAAGACGCCCCGGTTCGGTCACAGCCATGGTATGTGTACAGTCATGAGCGGCTGAATGTCTCCGTTCAGTCAGGGGCAGAAATAACTCAGCTCAAAAGCCTGGTTTTACCCCCCCCCCCCCCCCCCCCAGGCCGCACATGTGAACGAGCCCTCACTGAATGGGTCACCTGTATCCAGTGCACTCAGCGAGTCTCACCTCGGATGATTTTGTGTTATATGCGCTTTTGCCAGTATAAGATTTTTTTTTTCTTTATTTCTGTTCTGTAGGGTAATGCCAAGCACTAAGTGGACTCACGTTCATCTATGTTCTGGTTTTTCTCTGTACATTTTGTACTTTTGTACCTTTGTACTTGTGTTTATGCAAAAAAACAATAAAAATTAAAAACAAAAAACAAAAACATTTTTAAGGTAAAAAGAGTCCTGCACATGATCTGTTCTGTAGTGTTTTCCAGTCTGGAGAGAGCTGCAAGGCTGTAGATCAGTGGCGCCTGGTGCTCACAATTTTTTTGGCGGGTGGGCACAAACAAACTTAAAAAAACAAACAAAAAACAATTGCAGCCACTGTGCCCATCAATTGCAGCCTCACTGTGCCCATCAATTGCAGCCTCACTGTGCCCATCAATTGCAGCCTCACTGCGCCCATCAATTGCAGCCTCACTGCGCCCATCAAATGCAGCCTCACTGCGCCCATCAAATGCAGCCTCACTGCGCCCATCAAATGCAGCCTCACTGCGCCCATCAAATGCAGCCTCACTGTGCCCATCAATTGCAGCCTCACTGCGCCCATCAATTGCAGCCTCACTGCGCCCATCAAATGCAGCCTCACTGTGCCCATCAATTGCAGCCTCACTGTGCCCATCAATTACAGCCACGGCGCCCATCAATTGCAGCCACTGTGCCCATTAAATGTAGCCTCACTATGTCCATCAAATGCAGCCCCACTGTGCTTATCAAATGCAGCCCCACTGTGCCCAATCAAATGCAGCCACTGTGACTCCCGCCTGCCCACTGTCTGACCGGCATTTACCCCCTCTTGGTGGCAGGTCAGGCAGCGGTGAGCTGCCTCCAAGTGTCTCCAAGTGTCTCTTCTTGCTTCCTGCTGGGCGTCCAATAGCAGCTCCTGTCCTTTCAGCCGATCATAGATATTATTTTGCTTTTTCTAAACACACCTGGGTGGGCTCCGAGCGCAATGCTCTGCACCACGGGTCCACCTTTTTTTTAAAATTGATTAGAGCCTATGGCTCTAATCAGGTGCTTCAAAAAAAAAAAAACACCCCCGCCGCTGTATTTCAGGCGTCCGGCATCCGAAAAAGGATAGGGGGTGGTCGTGGCGGCCATGGATTCATGCAATGCATGAATCTATCCATTCTACACCACCACTGCTGTTGATATTATGTGCTAATCTGCATGCTTATGAAAAAGGACTCAGACGAACATTGGGTGGAAAAAATAAAAATAAATCAGCAGTACTGTATCCTTTCAGCGCTTGAGCTCTGTTTGTATTATTTTTTAAATTTTAAACAAGTAAATTAAACAAATACACTCCATCACAGATTCAGGTCTGATTTGCAGTGGCAACTGCCATTTGATCCAATGGGTCCCACTCCCAATGGGTTCCAATTCTGCAGGCTCATCACTGCCACCTGTTATTCAGGAGATGGTGGCAATGGGTGGGTTGATGTGACTGAGCAATAAACCTAATGAAATCCCAATGAGTCCCACTTCCAATGGCTCATCACTCCCAATGGCTCATCACTCCCAATGAGTTCCACTGCCAATGGGTCATCGCTCCCAATGGGTTCCAATTCTGCAGGCTCATCTCTGCCACCTGTTATTCCAGTAGATGGTGGCAATGGGTGGGTTGACGTGACTGAGCAATAAACCTAATGAAATCCCAATGGCTCATCACTCCCAATGGGTCATCACTCCCAAAGGGTCATCACTCCCAAAGGGTCATCACTCCCAATGGGTCATCACTCCCAATGGGTCATCACTCCCAATGGGTCATCACTCCCAATGGGTCATCACTCCCAATGGGTCATCACTCCCAATGGGTCATCACTCCCAATGGGTCATCACTCCCAATGGGGTCATCACTCCCAATGGGTCATCACTCCCAATGGGTCATCACTCCCAATGGGTCATCACTCCCAATGGTCATCACTCCCAATGGGTCATCACTCCCATTGGGTCATCACTCCCATTGGGTCATCACTCCCATTGGGTCATCACTCCCATTGGGTCACCACTCCCATTGGGTCACCACTCCCATTGGGTCACCACTCCCATTGGGTCACCACTCCCAATGGGTCACCACTCCCAATGGGTCACCACTCCCAATGGGTCACCACTCCCAATGGGTCACCACTCCCAATGGGTCCCACTCCCAATGGGTCCCACTCCCAATGGGTCCTCTCTGCTGCCTATTATTCCAGTACATGGTGGCAATGGGTGGATTGATGTGACTGAGCAATAAACTTAATGAAATCCCAATTGGTACTGCTCACATGGGTCCTGGTCCCAATGGGTCTTACTAATGCAGGCTCATCACTGCCACCTGTTAATCAAGTAGATGACGACAATGGGTGGAATGAAGTGACTGATCAATAAACATAATTAAATCCCAATGGGTCCTGCTCCCAATGGATCTCATTCCAAATGGATTCCATTCCCAATGGATCCCACTCCTGCAGGCTCATCACTGCTATCTGTTATTTCCAGTAGATGGTGTCAATGGGAGGATTGACGTGACTGAGCAATAAACCTTAATGAAATCCCATCACTTTTACAATCTATAAAAGGACCAAAAGCTACGTTGCCCGACTCCTACTTCCCAATCACCGGTAATTAATCTTTTACAAGATTGCTCCCACAATGACGTACAAGGTCCAAGTTGCTATAAATACATTATACAGAGGTTATATTCATGTCACAGATTTATGACCAGGATAACAGGATAACCTGTGCATTGCAGCATTGTAAATGTTATGAACAAGAGTGGCTTAACTTGTTAATATTTAAACTGCTGTATGTCCTGTATATATGAACTGTATTCTACACACACATTATTTATATCAGAGATAATACAGATATAGCCGGTGACCCAGGTTTATTTTAGACTTTTCAGGCTCTTTTCAGGCTCTTTTCAGGCGTTTTAGCATTAAAAATAGCGCCTGTAAAGTAGGGATGCACCGATACCATTCATTTTAGGAGTACGAGTACCGAAACTTTTGTTTTAGTACTCGCCAATACCAATTACCGATACCTACAACTGTTTTGTTTTCACTTCAGCTGTCAGCAGTGGTCCAAAGCTTAGAAAAGTTATTTACAAATAGATTTTTGTTTTTAATTTTGCGCTTTTTCAATGTGAAATGTGTAAATATATGTTAATATATATGTGCAAACATATTCACTAACAAAGCAAATAAAAAAAAAGTTTTAATTGTTTATCATTTATAAAATAGACGTAAAAATAAATAAATAAAAAAAAAAAGCAGGAAAATAATAATTAAATAGAGGAGAATAGGGAGTTAATTAAGGCTGATTAGAGTAAATGAAAGGGTTAAACAGAGGAACATTTGTTCATCCCTTTGATCTGCAGATGAAGAAACAGAAAGATACAAAAAGTTCTTCTTATCTTTACTTTCCTTTAATTCTTTTCTTCTTATTCTATCCTGTCTTCTCCTATATATTTTTACATAACGGAATGGTAGCGAAACATTCACTTTTATAATGTTCACTTATAATACAATAATAGATAGTAAGCTCTAATGTCCTATTATAAATAACTGAATCTCCTAGTAATTAATATTATTTCTTGATTACATATTACTCAAAGTTAAAAGTTTAACAACTTTTTCATTTCTTGTTGCTCTTGATTATATAATTGTTAAAATTGATTGTAACACCTTAGTCTTTCTAAAACATATAGCCTATTTAAGTCTTTCATTGCTTGTAACAAGAAATACTAAGATCTGAAAGATCTGATATGTAAATTCAACTAATGCTACCATTTAATGTAATCAATATTTTGTTAATTGTACCAATGTTTATATTTTCAAAATCAATAAACAAATTTGACAAGAAAGATACAAAAAGAAACAATGTTTCTTTATATTTTAGCGTTTTAGGGCTGAGCAATGTTGTTAATAAACATTGCCGGTGTTCTGCCGAGAAAGTTCCCCTCGGCAGATAAGTACCCCCCTCTACTGCGCAGGCGCTGCGCCTGCGCAGTAGGAGCTGGCGGAAATAGCCGAAGCCCAATAGTTGGAAATCAGCTGTACACGGCACCTGTAAGAGGGCCCCTCGCGGGCTTGCTTCGCTTGCCACGCTTCGGGCACGGCCTCGCTCGGCACTTTTTTATTCTCCCTCTAGGTCCACTTGGATGGTGGGGCTTGAACGTGGACCTAGGGCGCAGGCGCCGTGTACAGCTGATTGAAGGTTTCCAGCTTCGGCTATCTTCGGCGGCTCTTTGTAGTTCGTACTGCGCAAGCGCAGCGCCTGCGCAGTACGGGGGGGTCCTTATCCGCCGGGGTAACTTTCTCGGCAAGACACCGGCTGCTTTTTTTTTTTCACAGCTCCGATTACCCGACTTCTTTAACACTTTAGCTGTCAACAGGGGAGACCCGCTGACAGCTCAAAGAACCGAGCCTGCAAGTATTGGTTTCAGGTATCGTTGCATTTACACGAGTACTGATACTTGTGCAAATACTCGGTATCGGCAGCGATACCAGTATCGGTGCAACCCTACTGTAAGCCA
The DNA here is from genome assembly GCA_037952835.1 of Lithobates septentrionalis. Lineage (NCBI taxonomy): Eukaryota > Metazoa > Chordata > Amphibia > Anura > Ranidae > Lithobates > Lithobates septentrionalis. The sequence continues at coordinate 59,680 of JBBDGP010005185.1, forward strand.
CCTCTCATGCCACCCCAGTATGAAAGCTGAGCGCTCTTTTTACACTGGAAGAGTTGCGCTTG